>PVJD01003842.1:0-152130 GCA_004026545.1 Mormoops blainvillei | reverse complement strand
GTCTCTCCCACACTCCTTATCAGTCAGGTGGTGCTGAACTGATTCTTCTGTTTGTCCGCAGTTAGAAGGCTTTTCTTTTGCTGTGATTCAGTTGCTAGTTCCAGGTGATTTCTCCACAATTTAGTTGTAATTCCAGATTGGTCCTGGGAGGAGGTCAGTGTGACTTCCATTCACTCCTCCACCATCTTGATTACCCAAAATTAATTTTTAATAGAGGTAATAAATGTGTCTATAAGGCTTACCCTCCAGTTCCCTAGTCCCCTTCCACATTCCCCTGCTAGTTCTCCAGAGGCAAATGCTTTGTTGATTTGCTATTTATCATGTAAAAGTATTATATTTTTATGTTTTAATACTTCACATAATTGGTATTGTATTGAATATCAGTAACTTTTTTTTTTCATTCAGTGATGTGCTTTGGAGGTCTGTCCATGTTAGTTCATGTAAATCTAGTTCATCCTTTTAGACTGCTGCTTAATGTTATATAGACTAGTCATGGGAATATTCTATAGTTTAAAAATTTAAGTTAATTTAAATTTTTACCATTTTTCTATGGATGAACCTCTCGATTGTTTTTGATAGGCCCTGATTACAAATAAGACTTCGGAGATCGGACTTGTCCTTGGCTTTGTGCGCACGGCCATATGTTTCTCTAGACAGTGTGTAGGTCATTGGATGCTGTAATAGATACCCCTGAATTGTTTCACCAAGGGGACTCCTGTCAGTAGTGGACACGTTCTTATGTTCCACATGTTTACCTAAAGAAATGAGATGGGGCAGGAGCTAAATTTGAGAACTAACTTGTTTATAAATAAGTAGATCTCATATTCTAATATTTAAGTAGATCTTAAGTTCTAATATTTAGTCTTGAAATTTTTCTTTAAGATTGGTTTTATTTTTTGATGATATTTTGCTACCAGATGTGAATTTATTTATACATAGAGAGTTCTGGAATTAGATAATTAGGAGTAAATTATGATAATGTCCACTGAGCTTTTGTATAAAAGTAACACCTCGCTTGAGAATTTGTGCACTGGAGATAAAGCTGGGTGTGAGGGTTGTCTTAATTGCTTCTTAGGTTTGGAAGGCTTCTTCAGTTAACTGCTAATCTCTGTTCTAATGGCTAAGGAATGTGTTGTGTATTCAGCATAATACCCACCTCATTATGGACACCACAGGCAGAGGGAATGCAAAATTAAATGAGAGCCACTGCTGGGCAGGAGTAGGCACTGAGCTTCCTTTGGTTTCCCTTAAAGGACATTCTTCAAAGTAAAGATGGTATACACCCTTTCTTCTCCTTGGAATGGTCGTCTGGCATGACAGGGAAGACCGATACAGCTCCATGCTCTTTTGATCTCTTAAGAAAAGAATGTAAAAATTATTTTTGATTGATTATCATCAGGAGCTCTGATTTTTGAAGTCATCAGTCTTCATATGCTACACCTTTCTCTATAAAAGTTATGCATATTTTCTTTTAATTACTATACCCTGTAACTGCAGGCCGTATCGGAGTCTGAGCCTTGCTCTTTTCATCTGTCAAATGGGACTAATGAGCCACAGACCTTGCAGGGTTACTGGAGTCCTGGGTGCCAGGGCGGTGCCTCATAGGAGGGAAGCTCTCAGCTGCACAGGACCAGAGAAGCCATTGCATCCAACCTTCTATGACAGATGAGAATACTGAGGTTAGGAGTGTGAAGTAACACAGATCATCCCCCTTCAGTTTGTCCTAACGACTACAATATTCTTTGCCACACATCAGATCACTTTGTGACTCTGCTTCTTGAGAAACCACAGAGGCAGCTTGTACGCACAACTTTTTCCTTGCCTGGAATTTCCCTTTCTTCTTGCCACCTGTCAGCCACCTTATCCTCCTTTGAAACACATTCAAGTTCATTTCCTCAGGAAGGCCTTCATGGCTAATCCTGCAGGTGGGTATTATTTCATGTCCTCATCCACTCAAGTATATCTTTCACTGTCAGAGTTTGAACTTATTTGTATATATGTGTCTTAGAAAACTCTTCGCTGTCCCCATTAGTTATTTATAAGGGATCTGTACCATAAAATGCTAGTTATTTAGGAAAAAGGAACTTCCTTAGAAGAAAACTATATTTGTTAGCAGTGCAATGTTATTTCTGTGTTTTGAAAGAAAATGTCAACTGACAGATATAATTAAACACTCAATAAATACCTGTACCATGTTTTTAGTATATTAGCTTCTACTCACAGATCTTTGTTCTACGTTTTACACAGTCACCTTTCAAGCCAGTAGGTCAGAGCTAAGGATTATGTTAAATAAATTGGAACAAAACTGTCCACTGATATCTTTGCATATGGATGAGTATGCTTGCAACTTTCCCCATGTTCTCATCTTTTTCCTATGCTACAAAAAGTGGTGAACAAAATAAAAATACCAAGATAACTTGCAGGAGAAGTTATATGCGGACTGATCAGTCCATAAAAGATATTTGAAAGCCAAATTAGAAGCTTTTATAATTCTAAACATGAATGAATGCACAATTGAATGAGTGTTTCACTGTACAACATAAACATTTTAATGTAATTTCAACATAGAGTTGAATAGAGAACTGCTTATATATGGCATCCATTTATAATCACATTTTGTGTGTGTGTGTGTTAGGCCCTTCTGGGAATAGGGAGGAAGTATTATAGGTAGCTCCTTCCCCAAGTGCATAGACAAATGCATGTGTTGGGTGTGTCAGCTCATATGAAAAGGCTGCAAGGTCTTAGTTTGTATTTGGGGTGTGAATGAAAAGAGATCTAATAGCATTTTAGATTGGGAAGGAGCCTTACCTGTCATCAGTTCATTTTATAGATGAAAAATGGATATTCACAGAGATAAAAAAAATTTGCCCAAGGTTTTATTACTTATGACGCTAAGGGTTAGAGCTCTGAGTTTGTGGAGGTGGATATCACTGTTGATGCTTTTCAAAGAAACTGCAGTGTCTCCCTACTTATTCAGGGACCTCAGAGTGTTTCCTAAGTTATTTATCTTTTGTATTTTGAATACTTAGAGAACTAGGTTATTGATGGGATTTGAAGCTAGCATTTTTTTCTTTGAATATTCTTTAGCATGGTGCCCACAGTTTTGTTTTGTTTTTTTAATTTTTCCTGAGAAGACATCATAGAAAACCAAAACTTTGTTAAATTGGAGTTTTATTATTTTCTTATATTGCAAAATAAGTAATTATTTTGAAAAGCCTTTGTGTAAATCATTTTTGAAAATCCAAGGCAGTTTCACATTTTCACCTTTTCAAGTGTTGACTTTAAGTTAATTATACCTAACTTCTACTCTAAGGACTGGATCTTATTTATCTTGTATATTCCCTGCAGCTCCTAGTACAGAGCAAAATGTTTAGAAAGTTCACTTGGAGGGTAGTTTATCTGAAATGCCTTTCTCTATTTTCCCACCCAAATCCTTAGTGAGAATTACTTCACCCTTCTGTGTCCCTGGCTTTTCTCTTCCATGTCATTATGAACCAGGGATCAAAGGAAACCCCAAGAAGAATTATTTGGACATTTGAAATACAAAACTTCTTATTGATCACAGATTAGATACCTGGACCAGAACTTAATTTTGACTCTTGTTTGCTGAAGTCTTACCACATGACAAATACATATTCTTTGAGTTCAGAGTTGAATTGACATGACCCTTAAAGGTAGTGACCTTTAAGGACCTAAAATCTAATAGGTGAGGGAGGTGTGTATTTAGGTGCTGTAGTGGGAGTATTAGAAGTGTTAAAGCCATTCATGTACCCTGGATATTTCTCATTAGTGACACATAGAAGGATGTGAATACCATGGATGGTATAAGTTCAATCACAAAGTAATTAGTTTTTTTTAAAATTAAATTTTATGTTTTAAATAGCTAACACTTGCCCATAGAGTGAATTCCAAAAGGTTACATTGTGAAACTAAACTGCATAGCTTTTACTCAGATTTCACTAGTTTTTCTGCTCTTATCCTTTACTTTTCCAGGATCCGATCCAGAAATGTCATATTGAATTTAGTATGTATGCTTTTTGAAATTTAATTTTACACAAATGGTAGCATACTGTACCATGCTTCCATTCCTCTTCACTCTAGGTTATGGTTGTACTTTATTATCCAATTTGTAATGATGGGTTTTGAGTTGTTTCCAATCTTTTGATATCATATTATTAACAATGCTACAGTAGCTGTCCTTGAACTTGCAACTGTGCTGGTTTATATAGAGGAATTTCTGTGTTCAAGAATATGTATTGAATATCTTCATGTCTTTGATAAGTATTGCTAAATTGCCTTCCATAGACACTGTGCAAAGTTACATTCCCATCAGCATTGTATGTCTCTCTGTTCCCTCTGGGTGATAGTGTGTGTGATTCAGCCTTTTGATTCTTGTCAGTTTCATACCTGGAAAAGGGAATATTGGTCCTCTTTCCATGCATTTCACGTGCCGTAGTGAGGTTCAACATACTGTTTTATGTGGAAGAGCAATTTTTCTTTCTGTGAATTAACTCTTGTGATCCTTTCCTCATTTATCTAGCGAGATAAGCTCTTTAAATGAGAAAAGAAGTTAGCACTTTGTGATAGGAGTTGCTGATTTTTTCCACTCCGATTATATTTTGTCATTAATGGTAAATTTTGCTATGCATAATTTTATTATTTTTGTGTAATCAAATTTATTAGTCTTTTACTTTGTGCGTTTAGGATTTTATGTGCTACTTAGTTAGAATAGTTTTATGCTTTCCAAGAGTATGAAAAATGCCTCCTGTTTTGTTTAATACTTTTATGGTTTCTTATTTCAATTTTTAAATTTTTCGATGAATTTGAGATATTTTGGTGTGAATCGGTATCCTGTTCTCTTTTCCATGTACCTGCACAGTTGTACTTACAGCATTTATCGAGTTATTTACCTTTTCGGAACTGATTTTAAGTGCTGCAGTTTATCCTTCATCCCTATATCTCCAAATTATTTTTAGAATTTTTAGTTTATCCTTTGATTTGATGGTCTGTTCATGAAGGAGTTTCACACTTTTTAAATGCTTATATATTTATAACACATCTTACTACCTTGAATGCAGTAAGGCCACTCCCCTTTATTAGCCTTCTTTTTCCCGATTCCTCTCATCATCCTCACTCATTTATTTTCTCTCTGAACTTTTGACTTAGATCCCGAATTTCCAAAGAATATCCTGTTAGTCCACTGGGATTGTGATAAACTTAAATATTACTTTATATTTTTTGAAAGCATTCATCCTCTAGGAATTTGTTTGGTATAGCTCACATATTTCTTACATTCTGCTTTTTAAAAAAGTTTATTTTAAAAAGATTCATTACTTATAAATGGCAGTTGTTACATATAATCTTATCTTCCTAGCACAATAAACTTTACTGTTTTCTTATATTTCCTTCTATTTTCCCTATACGTTGGTGATGCTGAGTCGTGTTTGAGAGTCTTTATTTTATTACTTCATGTCCTGTAATTAGCACAGGGCTATACATCCAGAAGGTAAATGTTTAAAAAGCTCATTCAGTCCTCTGTGGGACCCTCACTGGGAAGTGATTTGGGAGTTCCTATTAAAATTTAACCTGTGTGCATGTGTGCACCATAACCCTGCAGTTGCATCACTCGGCGCCGGCCCTAAGGAAGGTGCGTACCTTATCAATGACACAGAGGCCCCACTGGCAGTGGCAAGTACTGCTTTTTGCAGCTCCGAAGGTCACCCTTTCCTTTTATCTCCTTTCCTTTTAGCCTTTAAATTCTGTCGAAGATGTGAAATCTTGTAGAACTGGGCCATAGCCCATGCAGAGCACCTTTAATTTGACTCTCCACCTTACCTTTAGTTAAAACAAAAACAAAAACAAAAACAAAAACAAAACTCTTCTTCATGGTAATCCATAGAAACATGTTAGAATTAACTAAATACTTTTTCATTTCAAACTTTTTAAATCATTACCCACATCTTCCCTCATTTCTGATCATTCCCCTTTCCTTGCTGAAAATCACCATCATTAGCCAGCGTTCCTGATTGCCATGTCCTTGATGAGTGCGTTGGGGACAGAAATGCTCCCAGTCCCCTGTGTTCTCCTCCTCCTGTTCCCACTCCTGCTTTGTCAGCATAATGAATCCTATTCTTCACAAAGATTAGATCAGCTCTACCCACTCTAGCCCTTATATCAGCTCTTCATGCATTTTGGGAGTACAGCCTCTTCCTTTCTGTCTTGGATCTCAACCCTAGACCCCATATCTTTGAAATCTTTATTTCTATATCAGGGGATTCCTTATGAAGCAAACTTTTTTTTTTAATGCACTTTGGTGGGGGGAAATGATTGCTTTCATGTCTATAGACTTGAACCAAGATTGCATCAGAAAACAGAAAAAAATTGTTTTGTGCAGAATCCTAGAAAAAAGCCTCCTTCATTGTCTCAGCATTAGCTTGAAGGGAGAGAGGAGAGAACCATTTGGTAACCTGGGAATTAAGGGAAGCAGGGAGGTAGAATTGGAATGTTTAAAAAACTAAGCAGCTATTGGATTGGTGCCTGGGGCTTGGGTCATGCTCGCAAGTGCTTCTTTCTGCAGCACGCATGCCTCCCTTTCGGACCAGCTGGAAATCCGTGGGCTGGTTACTATGGGAATTGATGGGTGCTGCTGGCAGTGGGAGAAGGAAAGTTCTTGGAATTGATTCAAAAATCATAAGAGAGCAGAGTTTTTTCCCCTCCCTCTGGCTTCCTTGCTTACTGTTCTTTGACTTGATTAACTAACTTGATTTTTGCTTGGCGAGAACATTTCTAATACCTCACTTCTGGTGTCCCAAGGAGAGGTGGAGCAGGCAGACTTCACGGAGAAGAGGGAAACACAAAGGACTGCTAGCTTGCCCGATGAATTTCTGTTTTAGCAATTGGCTCTTCAGGCTTTGGTGAACTCAGAATTAAATTCAAGCTTCTGGTTCTTTTTATACTGTTAAGGAATGTGCTGTAGACAAGGAGAGGGGAAAGTCAATATTTAATTCCAGAATCACAACTTTTCCCTTTTCTTCACTGCTACTACCCCTCATAAAATTGGGGGCAGGAGGAGGCATTCAGTTTTTGTTAGAGGTTTGCTGATTCTGAAATGTTGAGATAGAAAACAGATGTTATGTATTTATTTATTTAATTGATTTTAGAGAGAAAGGAAGGAGAGGGGAGGGAGAGAGAGAGAGAGAAACATTGGTTTGTTGTCCCACTTACTAATGCACTCATTGGTTGATTCTCGTATGTACCCTGATAGAGGATCAAATCCGCAACCTTGGCATGTGGGGACGACACTCCAATCAAGTGAACTACCCAGGCAGGGCCAAAAACAGATGTTTTAATGAGGTGATATTCACATTGGAAAATAGTGAGTTCAAAATATATTTTATAAGTCAACCTTCATTATTTGATTAATCAATGACTTTAAAAAACCCTACCATAAAAAATTTTAAAAAAGCCCTAGCATAGTATATGTTGGTTTATTTTTATAACTACTCATGAATATGGAATGTAAAGCACTGATTTATTTTTGTAAGAAAAGTATTTGTCTTGAGAGGAGAATATTAAAGTATCGTGGACATTATAAAATTTGACAGGACAGAAAATTTTCCCCCCGACATTTTTGGTTTCAGTTCACTGTTTTCTGTTGTTTCTGATTCTTTTACCACTAATGAAAACCTTATTCAGGGAAAGCTTTTTCTTTTAATTTTTGAGAGATTTCGTTGGGTTCCTTCCTTAGATGTGAGACAGCTGTCTGGATGTATTCAGACCCTGACTTGGGGTCTTTGAGGTGATAAGTCACTTGGCAGAGCAACCATGCAATGTTAAATTACCTCATGATTTGGGTGATGCAGTTCTAAAACTTCAACACTCCTTTTTAATTCATTTAATTCTTGTTCTGTGGTGGGGAGGAGGGACTAGAAAGAAGGGCCATTGCCCACAGGCATTGCCCTCCTCTAGCTTCTGATCAAGGAGGTAAAGTGATGAAAACAAAGTACAGGGAAGAGTGTGGAAAGCTGTGTTAGAGATGAACTGGTGAAGAGTGGCTGTGGTTGGCTCCCAAGTGAAGTGCTTTTGGTAAAGGTGGCTGATGTGGTTTAATTTTCATAATGAATTTGAATTTTATCTTTAGCTATATATTTGAATGAAATCGAAATCGTACAAACCTTCAGAATTTTGTCAGCTTGGTGAGTTCATGGCTATGAGAGGGCTGGAACATGGTGTTATTCTCATAAATCTATTTGATTAGTGGTAATTCTGTGACTTATTTTATATACACAGCGACAGATGGAGGTTATTTATGGGCCTGTTTCAGATCCAAAGCCTTGCACGGGGAGCTTTTCCCAGGAGACCCGAGACTGGCCAAAGCATTTAGACGGGAATCCCGCATGGCCTTCTCTGGGCTGGCTTCCCTAGTCCCGGAACAGAGAGCCCCAGCCAGGCCTCTGGCGGCTGCCGTCCTTGTTTTGTTGCCTAGACGCTCCCGGCGGGTTCTGGTGGGATTGTTAAACCATCTAGATTATTTGTAAAAATATATCCATCTCACTGCTACTTGGAGAGGATTATACTTTTATACTTCTTAGTAAAATGTTGCTCGCTTATTAATATCAATGTAAAGAGAAAATTTCCTCAAATCTAATTCGGACTGATTGTGAAGCACGGTTTTTCATTGAGCCTAGAAAGGCACAGAAAGATACGACCTGTAAGAGTCCTACAGTCAGGTACCAAGTTTACCTTGTTCTTAATTGTCCGAGTTCAGTGTGTGGGACCCAGAAAGTCCTAAATAAATGCTTGTTGAGTGAAGGGGTGATTGTTGCTATGGAGTAGCTACTGCAGTTGATGGGAAAACTGGTGAGGCTTTTAATTAAAACTGGTGAGGTAAATCTTTTACAAAGATTTTTTAAACACTTTTTTGATAGGTTGCTTCAAGATGTTAATAACACTTAAAAATTTATTTTACATAAAATAATCAAATAGAGCAGAAGTGACTAAAAATATAAAATCTTGTAGGCCAATTAAAAAATATATAGAACATGTAGTATTACACCTTCTTCCATTCTCTTTAGAAAGGGTCTCATTAAGATATCTCTCTTCTGGCCAAGATCTCAGTTACTTGACTCAAAGCCCAGTGTATAAATGGAAGTGCAAGAAAGTTTGCACACGCAAGGAACACTAATGAGATTTATTTTGCCCTCAGCAAATTGGAATTTATATTTGTAATTCTAGTAATTAATTATGAAAAAAGCTATTTTTGTTAACATTTAATAAAAATGTGTATTAACATTAAATATGATTTGTTTTTCTGATAGAAAACATAAGGAAAAGGTGATTATGTGAATATCCAATCATCGTAATAGAATCCTATGTTTCTTCAATATAATGTAGCATTTTAATATGACATGTTGCACATGAGGTTATTATTGGAATATCCTTTGGAAGCTTCTAGACACCATTTATCTGGGAACCCGTATACAGTAATAGCTGATAAATTTTATGCTTGTAGCTTTTGAGTTAAAAAGTCCTGATATTTTATTTTTATACTATAAGAAATTTCACAGTGTCATTCTGTCTCTGAAAATATTTAGCCTTTTATAATTTTGTATTATAATTTTGCAGCCCAGTATCTAGTGTGAAGGAGGTAGTTTGATGCATTGTATATAAGACCTTAGTGGAATTCTGGATACTGTGTGCTGTTTTTAATATTTTTGTAAGGAAATAATCTTTTAGGCCAGTCAATATATCAATGTGGAAAACTGGTCAAATTTCATTATTGATAAAGAGCTTTACCTTCTCGTACTCTTTGGAGTTCTTCTAATCCTTCTGATAGGATTTGAATGAGCAGAAGTGAAATTGGTTTCAAATGGAAGCCACTTATCAAATTGAAGAAGACATTACTGATATTTAATGTGCTCAGGATGATATTCACAACAGAACCCTTGGAAAACCAACAAGTACATTCGTAGGAGCCCTTCCTTGGCATACTCTGTCATGATTAAAGAATTTTTCTTGATGTTTACAATTTTGCTATGCTAAGTGTGTTAAGCAGAATAGTTTCTATTGTGTAGAATATTTTTATATATATATTTATTTATTTATACCCACCTGAGGAGATATTTTTATTACTTTTAGAGAGAGAAGAAGAGGGGGAGAGAGAGAGAGAGAAGGGGGAGGCATCGATGTGAGAGAGAAACATTGATTGGTTGCCTCCCGTATGAGCCCCAGCTGGGGATCAAACTTGCAACCTAGGTTTGTGCCCTGACTGGGAATTGAACCTTTTGGTGTATGGGACGACTACCCAACCAACTGAGCTACTCTGCCACGGCTCTACTGTATAGAATTTAGATTTTTAAGACAAAACTGAACTCATAATATTGTGGCATGTACATATATCTGTAGCCATAATTACAACAGCCCTTTTCTTAGAGAGAAAGGAAGCCAGTAGGTACAACTTCTATACCGTGGTGCCACACTCACCCAACAGAGACCCAGGCTCATCCTCCTGGTGCTGGAAAGCAGTTGCACAGAGACCCCTCTGCACGAGCTCTGTGGAGTCCATCCTTTGGTGCCTGTGTAGGTGGGAGGGAGAAGAAGAACCTAGACCCCCAGAGGATAAAGTAACATGTGAAACCCAGACAGCCTTGGATATGTTTTCTTTGCTTATCAGTTTCTATCCAGATAGTCCTATTATAGTCATCAAAACAAAACAGAACAAGACATTTTTAAAGGTTGGATGTCAGTGGTGTTAGAGACAGAGCCGGGCGATTCATGTCCCTGAAAGTAATATCCATGGCCACCTCTTAGGTGCCCAGAGCCTTTACAAACAATGCGGAGCTACAGTCCTTCCCAGTCCTCTGGGACACAAAGAATGAGTTTATTTACTTCAATGGGACCAGTATAAAATTCTCAATCAAATTAGCATTCATTGTGAAGAAAATAGAAGTATGCCATTCTGTACTTTTCCTGGGGGTTATAGGAGAATGTTTTGAAATCAGAGGAACTCCAGAAGACAGAAGCTTAAAAAAAATTCCCAGACTTTGCTGATGCGTGGTTCTGGGAACAGGGAATGAATGTGCATCAAACTTTTCAATGCCTGAGACTATTTCCCATCTACAGTTCCAGGTTTTATTTCTTTTGCTCATCCTAGAAGATCAGGAGACCTGAATTTTTTTTTTTTTTTTTTTTGCAAATAGTTCATGTACTGAGCAGGACTGTGAGAAACCAGACTGACCTCTTTTCTTTTGGTTCCTGGAGAATGGTGTTGACATTAGGCACTGCTGAGCCAGGCCCAGGAGGGGTGTGCTGCTCGCTCCTTTGTTTGCACAGAGAGCACAACATACTTGGGCTCTTTAGACTTTACCCCACATGCCGTTGAGTTGTAGTTTTTGTATTATGTGAAGTAATTGGGAATGGCACTTGGAGCTTCGGGAGATTTTAAAGACGCTGATTATGTGGTCCTTGCCACTAAAGTCTGGAAGGGGAGCTAGCTTCTGGCACTCGTTCTGTGCCCATAAGAGCCAGTTCCTAAATTGTGGGGGGGGCACCTTCACCCCAAGACCGATTGGTGGTGCCCAGACTTAAAAGACTGAGCAAAAGCTAGCAGATGCCAAGTTTAAGTAAAAAATGTTTGTGAAAATGAACTTTAAAATTGGGTTTACATTCTGTTTGGGGAGAGAAAACTTTTTCGTGTGAAATAATTGCATAATTTAGTGGAAGACAACATGCAATCTAATTGCTTCATTGGTAGTTTTTACTTCTCCAAGGTTAGAAAGAAAATCCATTTAGTAAGCTGAAAACATGACTAGAAATTTTGACTCTGTTTGAAAAGGGGGAGAGGAGGTAAATTGGAGAAGCTCTGTTCTTCAAAAAGTGTGACCTCATCCATATTCCCTGTTAGGTTAAGTATTCTTGGTTGTCTGAGGCCTTGATGAGAGTAGGATTAGAATCAAGGTACATGGCCCCCCATTTGGGGGAAATATTTATTGATGTGTGTCTATCCCATGCATTAAGGAAGATAAGCAGTTTTCCCCTATCTCTGGTCTTGAGATGAGAGAAGTTATGAGCCAGAGCTGAAGCTGAGCCCTGTACACCTGCACGGATCGCTGCTTCTTTCCTGGGCATTTTCTTTAAAACGAAACCTGACCGTAGCCTGGCAGAATCTGTCTGTTCTCCACTGTGAATGGAGAGGGCGTCCGGACAGTCTCTCTGATTGGTTATACTGGTGGTTAACCATCTATAGGCATATGTGCTATACGGAGAGATGCATTTGGTATGAATATTTCTTAGCATAATTATTTCTTAAGTGTACAATACTCTGATGAGTCTAAAACTCTTTGTTGATTGTAACAGTTGGATGACAAATATTTCTTACTCAATTGCTACTGCAAAGTACATTTTCCCTCTCAGTTGTTGTAGTTGTACCAGGCAAACTAAGTAATATAGATATTAGGTAATTTAACAGAATTTTCAATTAAAATCATAGATCTTTAATGCTTTTTGTTTATTGTAAAGGATTTCTTTTTCCTGACTAGGTAATAGATGCTAATTTTAGCTAATTTGGAAAATAGAAAGGGACAGAAAAGAAATCCTCATCTTTCTAATGTTAATATTTTCTTAATTAAAATATTAAAACCATATTTGAAAGCACATTGCTAGTTAATGAGTTGAGTAGATCCTGCGGCTAAAGAGGGTTGGCATCTAATCAGAAAATTTCACAGGACAGGCGTCGTCTGTTTGACGTCTGTGATCTTACAGCGTTGACCACAAGATTAAAACAGTGCCAGAAGCTTTTGTGTGTGTGTGTTTGAAGTTGTAGAAGCCTGAATTGGAAATTTTACCTTCTATTAACTTTTACATTAGTATTGTAGTGAAAGGGAACTTTCCAAGACAGAAAAAATAAAGAGTAAAGCTTAAAATCACTTTATTCAGAAGTTCCTATCTGAAATAAAATGCAGTTTAGAAATATACTGCTGTAGTGTATTTGGTTGTGGCGTCCAAAGTGAGCTGTGCTGCCTCAATTCAGTCAGGTTTCTCAGCACTCTGGGGTTGCCTTTAACGTGACATCAAATGCTTCCCCCCAAAATCTGAATGTTCTGCCAGTGAAAGGCTCCAGGTGTGATATGTGGTGTCATTAGGTAATGGAGAGTTTACCATGCATTTACTTTTTATCTAACTATTCTGGGGTTTTGAGAAGGTATGTACTTTTGATTTTTTTTGTGTGTGGGACTGACATCTGGAATATTCATTTAATGTTCACACAGTTATGTGACTTAGGGCTCACTGGGAAAGTTTTTTGTTTTCCGCAGTTTATGAGGTCCTCTGGCGAAAGACAATGTATGACATTAGCCTTGTGTTTCTTGGCTAAAGATGCTTTCTTGCGGCCTGCAGGACAGCCCTCTGAGGCAGAGGATGGAGAGGGTGGTGTCATCCCATTTTACAGATAGGGACACTGAAGAAGCTTGTCTGATGCCCTTTGGCTCCTACTTGGCAGCTGCCATTCTTTTCCCCCCTTTATTTTGGTTGTCTTTCTAGTAGTAAAAATACCATCCACACCAATGATTACAGTAATAATAAGAGCTAAGCTTTACCGATCAAGTGCCATGTCCAAGGCAATGTTCTAAGTGCTTTGCATGTATTTATTGACCCTCATCTCAATCCTATTGAATAGGTATTGTGCTCTTTTTAGAGATCGAGGCACAGAGAGAATAAGTAAGTTGCCCAGTTTTTAGCACTCATGTCAGGGGGTAATTGAGAATCATAAAAGAAAATACGTAAATCCTAAACAGGTACTGAGCTCTTGGTAAATGATAGTAGTTATGATGATTATAGCATGTGTACAGTTATAATTTTTGCTTGTATATCATCATCTTCGTTAGCTATTGAGCTCGCTGTCCACAGTTGGTGCTGTTTTACTGTTACCGTTGAGTGATCCATTGAATGTATGTGTACCTATATTCTGGGTTTTAGGGTTTGATTTCCGTTATGCTCTCCAGCATCTGGTTAATCACCTGGTTAATCAAGTCATCATGTTTAATCTGTATAGATTGGTGCTATATTGAACCCATAGAGACCTATACTCTTGCCACCCACCGTTATGACTGGGGCACTTTCCATGAGACTGGTTGTGTTCAGAGGCATGAATACACTTAAGTGACTTTTGTACTCCCTCCAGCCACTGAAGTCTGTACTCTAAAGAAGCGGTCCCCGACCTTTTTGGCACCAGGGAATCTTTCCACAGACTGAGGGGCAGGGGGGTGTCTGGGTGGGGTGGGAATGGTTTTGGGATGATTCAGTTACATTATACTCAAGCTCACCTCCTGCTGTGTGGCCTGGTTCCTAGCAGACCAGGACCAGTATTGGTCCTTTAGCCCAGAGATTGGGGACCCCTGCTGCAAAGATCCTCTGACATTAAAAACAAGTATAACACGGATTTTCAAGTTGAGATAAAGAGAATGTTGTAAAATTGGCTGAAAAGAAATTTGGGAAAGCTGAAAATATTTTTGCATTAGGATGTTCTGTTTCCCTTGAACTGTAGCCAAGAAACTCTTCATCATAGCCTGCATTTCAAATCCAATTGCACCAAAAAAAAAAAAAATGTGGGGGGGACAACAGTGTAAGTGTAGTTGTTTACTCTCTTAGTTTTCTTTCTTTTGAAGTTAGGGTGGGAGAATAAGGCCCTTACTCTCAGTGGAATGTTTTCTCTTTGAATCAGCCTGTGTCTTCCAAGGTAGGAGAGATTCTGATCATGTTGAAACTGTGAGTGACCTTGACAGCGATCGAAGCAAAGGGACACCAAAAAGGACACCAAAAAAGCTGCTGCCATTTTTGATCCTGGGGTTTTGATCTTCTTTGATGTATCCAATACTGAGGCTCTGTTTTTAATTATTGTTAATAAGCAGAACACTACTTTGAAGAAAGGATCAGGAAATTTAGATACTAATTTTGGTTTCTGTTCTATAGCTCACTGTGGATGGCTTGATTGGCTGGGAAAGTGAACTTCATTTGGCTTTTGTTTTTCTCTCTGAACCAGTGAATGACATCAGATCTCTTGGGAAGGGTAATTGAGATAATGGGTAAAATTAATCCTGTTTTGCTATGGAGCTAAATTAACCTTCATAGGATATAAATAATGTTAGACCTGAGGCTACACTTCTAGAAACAGGAAAGTCTCTCTGTCCTTTTTTTCCTTCTTGTTCGGATACAGAGCACCTGGAAGTTATGGTGATTTTAATAGAGAACCATGAAATTTCAATATATTTAATTGAATCTTAGGAACTAAAAATGTCTTTACTAGCAAAGAATGACCACTTAGATATTATGGAATCATAGCTACTGGCTCAGGGTTGGAGGTGAGGTGGGGAACTGCCTCAATGAAGCATGATTTCTTTTTTGGAGGGGGGGATACGCCAGGTTCCTGCTACGGTTCTTTCCTTATTTGTTCTTTGTTGGTATTTGCCAGCGGAAACCCTGTGGAAACAGCCAGAAGGCTGATGAAAATTCCCCAGGAGAAAAATCTTAAAACAGAAAATTTTCTCCTACCAATTTACTTTGTTTTGTGAATAGGGAAGAAGATGTCTATTATCTTATTTTTTTTTAATCAGGGTTTAAAAATGATTGGTATATGTTTATTGTAAATAATGCAGGCAATAAAACAAAACTTTAAGTAAAAATTACCCAACTCCTAACCCAGAGATATATTTAATATTTTTGTAAAAATTCTTATGTAATTATTATACACATATTATATAAAAATACTATATAGGCATATATTTTTACTTGGTTTTATATTCTGTCATGTTTGTTTTGAGGTTTTATTGATTTTTTTAAATGACTCCCACACTGATGTCATAGATTTAATTTACTGATATTTCTCAGGATGTCCATTTATAGCTAGAGAGTATTTTCTTTGGGACTCTGTACCCATTTATATAAAATGCTCTAAAATCTTTGTGAGAAGATGAGTCTATTAATAAACCAAACTTTAGAAGAATTATTGGTTCTGGGTAGCCAAATTTTTTGTGCAGTTAAGTGTTCATCTAAGTAATGAATACAAAGATTTTTTTAAACAACGTCGATGAAAAATTTTCTGGAGTTTATTGCACACATTCTAGCTGCATACTTTGGCCCAGGGAATTTATCCTAATGAAACAGAGACATGTACAGATATGTCTGTACCATGGTGTTCATTGCCATATTGTTTTTGAAGGTAAATATTTGAAAATATTATGCAGCATTTTTGACTATTCAATACTGCATTCAACAATGCAGCCATAAAACTTTTAATTCTAAAATATTTGTAGGAAGGGAAAATAGAGTATTATAAAAGAAAAATGCTTGTTAGAAATTGTACACAGTGCCAGTTTTATTAAGAAAAAACACTCTGCTCTTTCAAATATGTTTGTGTATTTTTATCCTTACAAGAATATATAGCTACATGCACTCATAAATACCTTCATGTTTTCTCTTATTAAAAAAGTGTAGCATCCATATAGAAAAGCACACAGATCCTAAGTTTTCACCTTTGATAAATTTTTGTAGACTCAAAACACATGTATAAATTAAAAATTAAAATATTACCAGCAATCTAGAAGCTCCTTCCTGTCCTTTCTCATTTTACAGCTGCTACCTCTGTGGTTACAGGAAGGAACCACTGTCCTGACTTATGTCCCTTTGGATTAGTTTTGTCTGATTTTGAACGTTATAAAAATGGAGTGGCATAATATGCACTCCTTGTTCTGGCTTCTTTTGCTCAATATTTGTGGGTATAACAGGGTCCCCCACCCCCATGTAGTATTCCATCATGTAACTATAGTCCAATTTATTTACTACCAAACATTTGTCTCCCCCCTGTCCCCCCAATTTTGGGCCATTGTAACTAATGCTGTCATACACATTCTTACATTGTTTTTTAGGCACATATATGTACATTTCTGTTGTGTATCTATGCCTAGGAATGGGATTCTGGGCGTGGGTGTGTGTTTTTTCAGCTTTGGTAGACAGCGCAGAACCTGTTATTAAATTAGTTGGACCAGTTCACTGTCACTAACAGTGTGCAAGAGTTCCAGTGGCTCCAGGTATTCAGCAACACTTACTTTTAGGCTTTGATTTTAGCCATTCTAGTGGGTATGGGGTGGTATCTGTTGTTGTTTAGATTGCATTTTCCTGGTGACTAGGGAGCATTAGCACTCTTACCTGAAGAACTTCCTTTCTGAGGAAGTCCGTTATTAACTCTTGTGCTAATTAAACTTTATTTCAATTTTAATAGAAACTGTTATCTTCCTTTTGACTTTGAGGATGTACTGTGCACCACCTTCTCAAATCACCAGACCCAGCATTTCCTCTGTGTCATTTAAGTGGGGTATCGCCAGTAGGTACAACTTGTTATGCATCCAAATTTCACTGCTTGATGATCCAATTTAATGTGATTTCTGTTTTGTGTTTGGAATCGTGAAATAGTTCAGGTTACTTATCTGCTTTACACTGTGACTAATTAAGATGTTAGTCAAAGAATTCTACTTAAGAAATTTAGAAGGAAAAGCTTTCTGCCTTTAGTGCAATAATTTTCTCTAGACCAGTATGTCAAGAGTGACTCATCATTCCCTGTTTTTATTCAAAGTAGCTTTGAAAAGAATCTCACTGTAGAATAGAAAATTACAAGTTAATTTAATGTAGGTGCAAAGTGAACTTCAGAGTTACATCTGAGTCCAGTAGCTCCATGGGATATTTGTGGGAGAATGGTCATCCCGGCGTCAGGTTCCTAGCTTTTAATATTAAATTCTCTTTGATCATGAAATGAAACTAAGAGATCCTTTAATTATCAAACTCTTGGTCTTAGAACAGGGAGGCTTTGTGGTAGGACTTCAGCCTGCATCTTGAAATGACATGGAGACCCAGTGAGTCCCATGTACCCAGGCTTGGTGCCAGGCATTGTCATACACATTTTCTCATTTAATCCTCATCAGTACTGTGAGAGACTGTGTTATACCCATATTATATATGAGTAAATTGCAGCTGAAAGAGAGGTTAAAGGAACATAATTAGGGTAGGTGGCAATTCCCTTACTCTGATTTCATGATTATATTGATGGAAAATTATAGTATTTAGAGCTTTTGGCTTAAATAAAACAACTATCAATTCTTTAGATGTCCTGGGATACCAGAAATATATAAAAATGGAGTGGTAGTTGTTGAATCTCAGATGAAGGCCAAATAGGGTATTTTATGGAGAGAGTTGTTCTTCTAGTTTTATTCTTTCTCATATTATATAAAGGTTCTCAAGCAAGCATCTTGATTAAAGGTGCATATATTAATCAAAGTATACCAATAGCAGTGGTGATGAAGTTAGAGAAATTTATGGCTGAACCTCAGTCTTTTTAAAAAAACCAAAAAAGCATACATTTATTAATATTTATTTTGACCTTATGATTCCTGAAGGGCTCTGTCAAGGGACCTGAATGTTTTGGACTTTTGACTTGTACAGAAAGAGTACCTTAATACAGATAGAAAGGGAAACTGGCATGAGGCAGTTGCAGGCAAAGTGCTACAGGAATTCATAGGAGCAAGAGATGTATTTCAGCTGAAGCCTATGAGAAATGCTTTCTGGAGAAGGTTGTGTTGGAACTGTCCTTGAAGAATGGATGGAGTGTAGAGGGTAGTCAAAGAATTCAACTTAAGAAATTTAGAAGGAAAACTTTCTGCCTTTAGTGCAATAATTTTCTCTAGACCAGTATGTCAAGAGTGACTCATCATTCCCTGTTTTTATTCAGAAAAATTGATTCTTTGAAAAGAATCTCACTGTAGAATAGAAAATTAAAGTAAATTTAATGTAGGTGCAAAGTGAACTTCAGAGTTACATCTGAGTCCAGTAGCTCCATGGGATATTTGTGGGAGAATCGTCATCCTAAAAATTGGTATCTGGTTGGGGGCAAAGCCACTATAAAGCTTATCTTTTCCTGACTTTGAATAAACGCTGATCAGTTGAGTACTGTAAATAAAACTTGGTTTTACAACAAAATGTTATGTGTTGTAAAACCATAGCGTTTTGGATGAAGATCAGGGAAAGCCTGTTTCCTCTGTGGCTTTGTCTAGTAGGTATCACCTCAGCCACTCCCTTCATCTGGTCTTTTACTCTGCAGATTCAGCAGCATGTGCTGTGCGAGACAGGACATCCTATGCCATACTTTCTTCATAATCCTTATGGATGCCCTTCTCTCTGCAGGAGTCACCCTTGCTACCATGTTAATGTTTAACAGAGCTTGGCACTGAGTAAGAACTTGATAGATCCTTCATGAGTGAATGCACAGATGAAGGATTGTGTGAAATAGAAGATTGTGCCTTTTTACTGAGTTCATATTTTATCATGAACAGGTACTTGTTTGAGTTAGTTGCAGCCTGACCTAGAAAATCATTGTACCGCAGCAAATTGGGTTAGAGGTAAGAGGAACTGAGTGGGTGATTTCGTAACTTCATGCAGAAATTGTTTACCTTTAGTCATGATTGCATGTGTGCCATTGTTTGACCTGGTGAATGATTACTGAAAACGGTTTGATTCAAGATGATTGTTTTTGGTTTTTTCTCCCTCATTCCTTTAAAAAAAAATTTTTGGATCAGGAAAAAGGAAGAAGGATTTATTTCCACTCCCCATATTGCTAATTTAAATTTTTATTTATTTTTAAGTACATTTTATTGTTTATGCTATTACAGTTGGCCCAATTTTTCCCTCTTCATCCCCCTCCACCCAGCGCACCTCCCACTCCCATAGTCAATCCACATGCCATTGTCCATGACCATGGATCCTTCATATATATTCTTTGACTAATCCCTTCACCTTCTTTCAATCAGTCCCCATCACCCCTCTTAACAGCTGTCAGTCTATTCCATGATTCTATGTCTCTGGTTCTATTTTGTTCATTAGTTTATTTTGTTCATTAGATTCCACTTATAAGTGAGATCATGTGGCATTTGTCTTTCACTGACTGGCTTATTTCACTTAGCATAATAGTCTCTAGTTCCATCCATGCTGTCTCATAAAAGGTAAGAATTCCTTCTTTTTTACTGCTGCGTAGTATTCCAGTGTGTAAATGTACCATAGTTTTTTTATTCACTCATCTACTGATGGACATGTAGACTGTTTCCAAATCTTGGCTATTGTAAATAATGCTGCTATGAACACAGGGGTGCATAAATTCTTTTGAATTGTTATTTTGGGATTCTTAGGGTATATTCCCAGCAGTGGAATCACTGGGTCAAAAGGCAGTTCCATTTTTAATTTTCTGAGGAAATTCCATGCTGTTTTCCATGGTGACTGCACCAGTCTGCATCCCCACCAGCAGTGCAAAAGTGTTCCCCTTTCTCTATATCCTCACTAGCACTTGTTGTTTGTTGATTTATTAATGATAACCATTTTAAATTTCTGTTGTTTTCTACGTTGTTGTTGGTTGGGACCACGAGAAAAAATTCCTAAACTAGAAATGTTTGGTGTGTTTATTGTGGTGTGATTAAATTTGGTTCTTTTACATTATGGCCTTTTGATAATTACTAAAATTACTAATCCTTATTGAAGAAATTTTAAGTTAATTATAATAATAATAATAGTTACCATTATTGAGTATTTTATTTGTACCTGAAACATTGCTAAAGACTATTGCTTCCGTTATCTCATTTCATCTTCATTTTCATCCTGTGAGATGTTGACAGATGTACCTATGTGACTAATAAGGCTAAATGATTTCTGTGGGTCACATAAAAGTGGTTGAGCTGTGATTTGAACCCATATCTGTCTGCCTTCTATACCTGAGCCACTATATTTAATGTTCTACCCTGGTTTTTCTGTGTATTTATGCTTCTCCCTGCACATATTATGGTGGTAGGATATATTCTTGTTTTAGTTTAAAATAATATGCTTTTGGTTGTCTCTAATCTTTATGTATTAATATTTTTTGATTTGACATCTTAGCTATTCTGGTCAAAACTTCTTCATTTACTATTGTGTGTATGATACTGAGGAGTCGTATTTTTTTTTAAACAGCTAAAAGGCAGAACATAAATTATTTTAAATTATTTTGCTTTCACATGTGTTATCTTTTTCTGATTGGCAGCTAAGTCTAAACAGGTTCTAACAGTCCTCAGACAGAACCCTGGAGTTCAAATGTTTCCTACTAATTTGTGCAAAACAGCATCTCAAGTTGTTGTGTGACCTGACTCTGCACGGGCACAGTGACAGCAACAAAGCAACCCCCTTACACCTAAGCCCAAATAGCAAAGAGGAAGTACGGGCACATGTCAACTGGTCCATCATCCATCATATATTTAGATTTGCATTTGAAAAATAATAAATGTCAAAAATTCTTATTGTTATAAGCAGTTAACATCTACATGTTAAAAATGTAACTATCAATTTTGTATCCTATAATACTATAGCAGATAACTGTTTATTATATGTTGGCCTGCCAGTGCTTGTGGGGAAGGGTGGTATGCTTTACAAATCCAACTGAATAACATGTCTAGACAGAACCAAATGTATAATTATATAAAAACACAGCTCAGAAATTATGGCTGAAAAACTTTAATAATTATTGGCAACTCTGTGCCATGTTATATTACTTCATATCCTTATTTTCTTGGCCTACTGTTGTAGGAGAGTTAAAGTTTATTTTTAGACAAAACAAAAGATGTCTAAAATGTGATATACTATGAATCTAGTTTTTAACTAAAATAAATTTCCCACACAAATATATGTTTCTTGATCTGGATAATTGAATAAACATAAATAAGAGTTATTGCTCTGGCATTAAATTTGGGTAGAAGCCTTTTGAAACTAACTTAATAGGACAGCAAAACTGCCACTTTTAATCCAAATGTCCTTTAAATGTAGACTTACTATCACTGCATATACTATATTTTTTAATAGTTCTGACTGTCCTGGCATCTGTCTAATTTCTATTTTCTTTGTTCTCCCTCAAGAAGCCTTCCAGGCAGTCTACTCTTCTCTAGCCACTAATCCTTAACTTCTCACCGAAGAGACATTTCTAGCATCTTCTCTTCCTCTGTTGAGCTGTTCCCTCTAAATCAGGCTGTTACAAACAAGCTGCAGTGAACACTTTATTTTTGAGTGTAGGAGTTCCTTACATAGCCTCGATGCCAGTCCTCCTTTTTAAAGATTTATATTTTGTCATGATTTTTCCCATTTTAAAGCTGTCATTTGATAATGAAAGTTTGTAAATGTGATTAAATCTAACTTATTGATTTTTAAAAAATGGTTATTACTTTCTGTGTCTTAGGAAGTCTTTACCTACCCTCCAGTCTTGCAAATATTCTCATTTGTTTTCTTCTTGAAGCTTCCTGGTTTTAGCATCTGTTTAGGTCTGTGATCCATCCTGAACTAATTTTTGTCACATGCTATATTATTAACATGCAGTCTTTAAGAAGAGACATTACCTCCATTTTAGAAAGGAGGATTTTGGCACTCTGAGAATTTAGTGCTCTAGACATCATATGTGATAGTAAATTTGATTTAGAGTTTTAGAACCTTTTGAGGATGGTTGCAGTGAAGGTATATGTTAGGTCATATCTGTTATAGCATTTTGGTCAAAATCTTTTTTGAGACATACTTCCATCGTTGTCACAAACCTATTGTCATTAACAGGTAAATACTACCCAGTAACTGGTTCAGTAACTGGGATCCTCCCACATGAAACCAGCGGTGCTGGGTGCAGAATCAGACAGCAGCCTTGATGTGCGTGTATTTTACCAGTTAGAGATGTACTTCTGTTCAGATGTCCTGTGAAGCTGAGCGGGTGTCATTTGCCTCTTAAGATACTAAAGCATATTGCAGTAAGAATTTAAAGTAAAAGAATCAAATTGATGAGCCTGTTTAATGTGGCCTACTTAATTGTTTTTACTAAATATAGAATAGGGCTCAAAATTGCTATTAGTTTTCAGTTCTCTTGAGGTTATATCTCTTATTCCTACTATTTATGGTTTCTCCTCTGACACTGTAGAAACATCCCTAAGTATCAACATCTCAAGCCAAAGAGACTCAGCAATTGATGTGGCTTTGTTGATGGTATATATTTTGGATTCTTACCATGTGATGGCTGTGTCACAAGCATTATACTTCTTACAACAGTATGGTTTTAAATAGGAGGTTAAGAAAGATTTCCACAGCACACACTTGGGAGTGGTATGTGTGGGGATATTTCTAGTAAATCTTCTGAATGGTGGCTTCTCATAAACCCTTACAGATGTCTGAGTTGCAGTACGTAGGCTGTAATATACTAGAAATTCAGTTCATTCTGAGATGTGTGGAGTATTTTGAGGGGAAAGGAAGAGCTTCGTGTATTGAATGTGAGTATGTCCAAGACAATGTGCTATGGGGGCATGAGCAGGACAGGGAGAAGCTAATGTTCCATCTTAAGGGAGCTTCATTTTGTTATTGGGTTGCTGTCCATCAAAATGCATGGTCACACTCACTATGCTTAACTGTGGTTAAACTTGCTATTCTTTAGGGGGGAAAGGCCGTCCTTTATTTTTAACATAATGAGGACAATTGGGAGACCTCACTGGGATACACTCAGATTATATGGCAGTGCCGGTGATGCCTGCACTTCAGACGGTGCTGTGTGTGTGTAAATAGCAGAGGGAACTGGCCAGGCTCATGCAGTCCCCTGTGAAAGTGGCCTTCTCACTGAGGAAACATTAGCTTCAGTTGATAACTCTCAAAGAAACTAGGACAGTTCCCAGGCCGCTCTTTATTATAGAGATAAACAACTGAGCATTAATAGAACCATGCTGAAAGCAACAGTAATAAAATTCATTGTGTTCTGATAATACTCTCTCAGCAAGGTTATATTAATTTTTTAACCTAAAAATTGTGCCTAAAGTGGAGTGTATATGTGTTATGAGCTAAATTTGAATGCTTTTTAAAAAAGCATTTGTTTTGCTTAGTGTTTGCTACCTTTTCTGATTAAAATGGATTAAGATTGATGTTCCTAGTCTCAAACATGTTGACCGGTTAGTTTTATGAACTCTTTTGTGCTGTACACAGGAACCAAATTTAATGACCTTAGTTATTCTTTCACTATGTTTTGATAACAATTTTCTCTTTCATATTTGTTCCCTGCATTTTAAGTGAATGAAATAATGTTTCGTGAGTGCTCTCAATCTGTAAATCAGTTAATATATGTAGTAGTTAATAATTTTAGGGATATAAGTCAAACTGGCTTTGTCTGGTAACTCATAGACCAGATTTTAGAACATTGCTACAGAAAAATTTTCTGACTGTTTGGAACAGCACTTTTAATTGTCATGTGAAACCAGCCTTTCTGTTCATTGGCATCTTAGTGTCCACATTTATGTCAACATTAATCACTGTTGGTGGGGGACCCTTTTGAGTCAGCGCTGCGCATGAGTATTTAAAAACGCATCATGGGTGCCGCCTTGTTCAAGTGTTGACTGTTATTTACAGGTAAAGAACTCTCTCATCTTTGTGGCTATCAGGTTATTTGAATCAAGTAATATTTGTTTAGCTATTTATACGTTAATATGTTTAAAAAGAATTTTCTCTATGAAGAGGCATTAATGAATCACTATTTGTTTGATCAGATGATGGCACTGACTTTCTTATTGTGTAATCATAAAATAGCTAATTCTGTTGTCTTTAATGCCAAGAGCAGATGCGCTTCTTAGTATAAACAGCATGCAAGCCCAAATCTAAATGTATTATTTAGAAGCACATTAAAATCTTTGCATTTTTTGTGGTTTAAGAAAGTAATTGCCGTTTGCATTGTGTTAAATTAAAAAAAAATACGATTGCTGTCACAGCTTAAAAACTGAAGAAGCAAAATTTGGCCCACGTGTTTTCAAGTATTATGTGTTATTTTGAGAGACTGTCATCCACGAAGGTTTAGTGCATTAACTCTGGAACCAGAGTTCCTGGATTTGGATCTTGCCTTTACAAGCTTTGTGAGGTTGGGCAGCTCCTTAAACTTTCTGTGCTTCAGTTTCCTCCTTTGTAAAAGGGTAATAATACTGATAATAGTGTTCACCTTCTAGGTTGTTAGGATGATGTACAGTTGATATAAATAAATTGCATAGAACAGTGCCTGGCATATAGCAAGGACAAATGAACAACAGTTTCAAGGGCAAAACCGGTAGGTGTGTGTGTTACAGTGGTTTCTCCTTTATCAGTTCCAGTTCTTTCAAAGCTAGTCTGTGATGTCCTGATTAATCAGTGATATTTGAAGAGTAACTTTCATGACAAGTATTATTCTAGATTCTCCAGGGCATACACAGGAATAAAAGACATGGTCTCTTCTTTGAACGCTTGTACCATATTTAAATAGGTACACAGATGAAGAGGTTAAGTAGCAATGTATAAGTCCAAAGAGAGGGCTTCTTTGCAGTGAAAACACAGGAGACGAAGAAGTAGGAAAGGTGAATTTTGACCTTGGAAAGATCAAAGACGTTTGGAGGACAGGAAATGTAAAATCCCATCACAAAATGTCTGAGCTTGGTTCTATGAGAACCACATATCTTTATTCTCTTGCAGAGCTAGCCTTTCAGTTTAGATGAGTTCTAAGTCCCCCTGTTTTTGTTTAAGCATCTTCCTTGATTTCATCTGAACTCTTGTTATTCCACAGTAAAAACCAAGTGCTCCAGCCTAGAGCGTCCTGTCTTTCCAAGTCTGTTTCCATTTTCAGGCCATTGTAGTATATGCTAATTCTGGAATATTCTGGAATCCCATCATTCTCACCTCATCCTCTCTGAGGCCTTCCCTTAGTTTTCAAAGTCGGCTTTTGTCTCAGCTCCAGCATACCTTATCTGACCATAGGAATGAAGTCCCAACTTCCCAGGCTTCAGCCTCAATAATTGGTTATTATTCTGGGGGTTGCCAAATCTATGTGGAAGCTCTTTGAAGACTATGGAGTACAGTACAGATGTAGGGGCAACATTGCTTTATCTTTCTTGCATAATTTTTTTTACCCCTTGTATGCTTAACCTGTTATCCTGCCCCCACCCCCATAAGCTAATAGCTCCTAGAAATCAAGAGTTTTATGTTAATCCATCTTAGCTTGGAAAGAAATCAAGGCAGTAGGGCGCTGTAATGACTGAGTGAACTGAAGGATGCTCCGCTGGGTGGGGGCGGGGCAAAGGTGGGTACCATGGACACAGGTGCGGCTCTCATCGGAGGCTCTGTAGCCAGTGAAGGCAACAGAGCAAGGGCTTTGTTTTGACAGACTGGTGCAGGTGTGGATGTCACTACAGTGTGACACTGGCCCTGTCCTTAGCCTCTTTGCCTTTCACATTCTCATGCGAAGAGTGAGCAAGGCGATGTTGCTATAAACCTCATGGGTGGTGTTTATGGGGCACAGATGAAGAGATGTTTGTGGAAAAACTGTTTTGTTAATTTTAAAGTGCTTATTAGCTGTTTCTAAAAAAACACACACAAAGAAAAAAACCAAAAAAACAGAATAAACAACAAATGTTAGGCAGAACTTCCGATCATGTATTGGATACGTTCAAACATCATGCTCTGTCCTAGCCAGGAAGTTGATGTGGTTAGGTGAGGGGGACACCTTGCTGACCTTGACTGGGTCTGGTCCTGAACTGGTGGCAGCAGCTGGGGGTGAGGGTGTGGGTACCAGGAGCTTGTAAACACTAGGGTCTTCAGATCGGGACTGGGTATGATAAAATCAGCGAGGTAACATTACTTTACATCTGTGGACGGTTTACCTTGGGGAGCTTTCTGAGTGAGACCTTATGTTACTGCATTTCATGAAGAACCTGTGAGCAATAAATGTGAAACCAGATGACAGTTACCAATTTGCAGACACCCAGCTGCTGTCTCTCTGTACTGGAAATTTACAGTAGGTTCTGGTAGGGACGGGCTTGCGAAAGAAGGAAATGAAGTCGGCAGCAACGGCTTCCTGCAGTGACTTTGGGATTTTTAATCTGGGCAACTTGACTTAGTTTCTGTCTGCCGTGAATTGCTCTCTGATGCTTCAGCAGCCTCAGAACAAGCCGTGGGCTTTTCAAGTGGCTGTGTAATTGGAACATTGTGAGAAGCCTCTTGCCGAATGTTTTCTTCCATACCCAGAATGAAAAAATACACCTCTCTGATACTAATTCAGCTCTCTGAATACTTGCAAAGAATATTTTGTATATAAACAAAAGGAGAAGGGATGTAGGGCTCATTATTTGGTGGGCCTGCTTGTTCATCAGTTTACATTTGCATTTGGAGCTCTGTGTTCTTGTGATCTTGGGTAAACTGTATAATTTCTGGACCATAAGGTTCCCATCTCTAAAATGACACCGTTGGAGTAGTGGCCTGTTGTCACTCCCAAGTGGGGAAAATTGCATATTATAAAAGAGGTTGGAAGATTTTCTCCTAGTCTTCTAATTACACATGGGAAATCTCCGAGAGGAGTGTGACTTCTTTTAGGAACCCTTTTCATTCAACAGTGTTTATTAAGGACTTATTATGCGCCTGGGTGAGTTTGGGGGCTGAAGATACAGTCATGGACCAGGCAGGGTCTCTGCCCTCTGGATACTTGCATTTTAAGGAGAAGAGACAGGAGATAAATCACGAACGCATGGGAGAGGTGACAGGAGTAACTACTGCAATCGTTGTGGAGTTACAAATGGGAAAAGTCAAGGACAGCTGAGCCGTTTAACCTAAGCAGAGGCTGGTGGTGAATGGACAAGTCTGGTAAGTGGAGCAGGTCTTGGTGGGGGCGTGGGGGGCCCATATTTTGCTAAGTGTGACCTGCTTGGGATACAAGTTGTCTAGAGTTTTAAATTTGAGAGCCTTTTCTCTATACATGTTATTTGAAGCTTTGGGACTGGATGAGATCAACTGGTGACTAAATTTAGATAGAAAAGGGAGGACTTCTGGGGACCAATCTTGGGCCCCAACATTTGGAGGTCAGGTGGAGGAGTGGAATAGAGAGACTATGGCTGGCTTCTCTTGGTTTCCGCTCAGCAAGTCTGTGTTACACACTCATGTACACTGCTCTTCCTTTAAACTCAGGGGCAACCTGTGTCTAAGTTTCTACTCTGTGTATATATATTAATAAATGACTCTTAAACTCATAATACTCAATAGTTGCAAGGTGCTGAGAGACAAGAGCTCTTTGTGGTGACCTCTACCTTCCTTACCTCCTCCTCCTGTCTAACACATCGATGCCCATGGCACCAACACCTGCAGGCCACAGCCACTGTAGATGCCCACTTCCTTCTGGGTCAGTTGGTTGAGTTGAATGTTGATCAAGTCGGTTGTGTTTATAACGAAAGCCTGTGGTACTTGTTACTGTAATTACATAATTAAAATTTTATGTAATCTGATTTGCCCTGGCCAATGTGACTCGGTTGGAGCATTGCCCTGTCCCTGTAAGGTTGCAGTTTGATTCCTGGTCAGGACACATACCTAGGTTTCAGATTCAGTCCCCATTCCAGGCATGTATGGTCCCCAGGCTGGATACGTACAGGAAGCAACCAGTCGACGTTTCTCTCTCATGTCGATGTTTCTCTCTCTCCCTCTCTCTGTAAGGAATCAATGAAAAAAATGTCCTTGAGTGAGGATTAAAATTTTATGTAATCTGATTAAATATGATTATTATTTTTCTATAAAAATAAACTAAATAGCTTGGAAGGCCTCTAGAGGCAAGCCTCCAAAAAGAAAACTGCTAAGTTAGGTATGGCTGTGGCAACAGTGAAAGATTGAGGGAGTAATTGCACTTCTCTAAGGTTCTCAACTTGCTTCTGGAAAGATGTTGAGTCCACTCTAATAAAAAAGGGAAATCACAAGTTGTGGATGATGCTTTTTTTGGTGTGGTTTGTATAAGAACAAGTAGCCTAACAGTCAATCCAGAGACTGATTATTTATGGAAAAGACATTGACCCTACATCAGGAAATTGGTAAGAGAATGTATATTATTTTAATTTCAAAATAAAGTGGCTAAGACGTGTGTGGGCATTTGTGTGTATGTGTATGTGTTTATCATTCTCTGCTTAAAGCAGCCTTTTAAATTTCTAAACCAGTTACCCTGTTACCTTGGTTAAGTGAGGTTTTGCTGTATGAACTTCTTAAAAAACAGTTTTATAGTATGTGCCAAAAGCCTTCAAAATAGTTGTGTACTATATGACCACATCTAGTTTTCCTTATGGAAAAACATTTTTTTTAATTCACAAAAATTTATGTTCAAGGATGATTATTACTTTGGTATTTGTAACATAAAGATCAAGGGCATCCTATGTGTCAAGTGTTGGTGACATGGTTAGATTGCGACATGGACATCCAGAGGACCATTGTACCGTGACCGAACATCTGGTTTTTGAAGAGTATTAAATGACATGGGGAAATGTGCACGGGGTAATGCCCCAGTACAAAGGATACAAAGCATTTTACATAATATGATCTCAATTTTAAAAACTACCACAATATTAAAGGAGTGTATCTCTGGGTGGTAGGATGGTGGGTGAGTCTTGAATTTATATTTTGTACTTATTTTGAATTTTGTAATTTTCACAAATTACAAACAGGTGTTATTTTTGTAACTACGTAATAACCTTATTATAGTAATGGATGACTTGAAATACAAAGAGGCCTTTTGAATTTGGTTACTGTTGAGAGTTGGTGTTTCATAGAGTAACTTAGAATATGAATGGAAATGGTAAAAATTACTTTTAGTTTTTTAAATAATTATTAGTTATAAATAAATATATAAACAGACTGCCTCCACTTAACAAAGTAAATATACGTGTATCTAAAGAAAATTTCTGTTCATATAATATATAATTTATATAAGTATAGAAAGGAAATTGCTTTCAATATTTACAATTATTAGTACTTATTTATAATAGTTATTAATCTTTATAACAACCAAGATAGTTGAACCAAATAGAATTTTCCTCATTTGATAAATAAAGAAACTGATCTTAGAAAGGGGTCCCCGCCTCGCCCCAGCTTACACAGTTGGTAATGGCAGATTTTGAACCCAGATTTTCCGATTCGGAATCTGTTGGTCTTTCTGTACCTGGCACTCCGTTCTAATCTTTTCTTTAGTGAAGTTAAGTATGGAAAGAAGGAATACGGTGAGTCTGGCTTACAAATCCTAAACTGAAGAACTACTTGTGGACAGAAGAAGGTTACATATACTGGACGGGGTACAATCTCTCCTTAAAACAGGCACTTGAGAGCAGAAATGTTATCAGAAGGAACCTACGCTTTTGTTTTCAGAGTGGGTACATATTTGGAGTGAAGGAAGAAGATATTAGAGTTGTTATTTAAGCTGCTCTAAGAAATAAACTACAATTCACTAATATTCAACATTGAGATGGAAACTGAGACGCTTGTTTGGGTCCTTTGACAGATAACAGGTGTCCCTTTTGGAGGACCGGTATCCTGAAGGTCGTTTGGGACTCCATCAGGCAGAGGGTGGAGAGGGACTGACCCCCACTCTCTTGTTTGCTTTCAGCCCAGTATGACATGCTGAGTTTACTCAGTAGATTTACAGATTATGTTAACCAGTTTTAATTAAAAAACTAGTTACAAAATTGATGATTGGCTTAAAAAGAATTCTTCAAGGAGCCATGGGTTGAAGGTAATGTTGATAATGCAAACAAATGCACCGTGAAAAACTGGCAGAGCTGCAACTTCTTCCAGTACAAGCTATTGTCAGCTCTGAAGCAAACTGAAATACAAATTTTGTCTAAGAAAATTTAGTTCTCCTTTGTGAAATCATTATGCAGTTACAAAAATTCTCCCAAGTGGAGGAGATAGCACCAGGGACCAACACCAGGGGTGACCTGTGTATGCTTCAGGGGACCAGTGGCTGAGGTCCACTGGAAGCCACGGAAGCCACAGAAGCCACGGTGCTTTTCATTTAGTGCCATTAAAAAAAATTCTTTCTGTTCAGCAGCCACTTGTTGAGTATCTCTTAGGTACCAGGTGCCATGCTGGGATGATGGAGAAGACAGAGCCTTTAAGGTGTTCATAGTCTAAAGAAGCCTTAATTTTGTGCTAAAGTTGTGGAATGAGACTTTCAGTTGTAAGGGACATGTGGAGTATCTCGTCCAGGCCTGTTACTATTTAGGGGAGGACTTTTTGGCCACACACCGCATAGGGATGGCTCCCGCTCTTTGCTGGCTACCAAGATGAACAGAAATAGCACCATCCTGGAAAACAGCAGAAAGGAGTGTACTGCCGTGATGGTATCATTTGACATCACCTTTCACTTTTGACATTGATCAAAAAGCAGCATTCCCTGAGTCAAGGTTCAGTCATGTACAGCCAGGTGATTATTTTTAAGTATATGTCTGAAGGAACCCCTAGAATTACCGCTTTCTAAAGAATAATGTAGTATATTCTTCAGACTTGAAATATTATAATCAAAACAGGCTTAGAAAACGCTCATCCATTCCTGTGCACTGTTCTCAACTGAGTTAAGCAAATCAAGAAGGAGTTTCTCCCATTAAAAAATAAGTTGACTTTCCTTATGTTTGTAATTGAATTTTTTTGGTAATAGTTGGTGAGAGTAATACTATCTGAAAGTTTAGTGGATCTTACCATCCTCCTCCACTTTTTGGATGGTGATGGTGAGATAGTAGAGCTTTAAAAATTTCCCTAAGAGTGTTAAAAATGAAAACATAATAGTGACAACCATAATTTATAGCAAATTATGTCAGGAGTAGAGAAAAGGAATTCCTCAACTATCTTGATGTTTCATTTAGGAAACCTTTGAAAAGTAGACAAAAATAGAAAGAAAAAATTATCCGTAGCTTTACCATTAAAATACAAATTTTACTTTTAAAAATACTTTTTAAAGTAACACATTTGTGATTATTTTATGCATTTGAATGACCGGCATTAAATCATGCAGGGCATACTTGAAAAAGGAAAGGAGTATCAATGAAAATGAGATGGGGTAACATTTATATTTTCCTTTTAGTGATTTTATTGTTTGTCTTTGAAATGGGCAAAAATATCTCCATAAAACATGCTCTGAGGTGTTTTCACAGAAATAGCACAGAGATATTTCTTAAAAAATGATTTTATCATAGCATTTTGATCCTGGGTTGGATCACTTCCGTTCAGCAGTGCAGTGGAGAGCTGTCTGTCCCCTTCACTCACTCAGTGGAGAGGCGCCTCAGCTCTGACCCGAGGCACACAGAAGTTAGGGTCTGTTTCCAGCACATTGTGGAGGCACCGACTGTTTGTGGTGGTAGTGATGACAGAGTGCAGCCGTTCTCAATGAAACCGGTTTCCTTGACCTTTTCCTTTTGTATACATGCTCTTCAAATTCTAAAACAAACTATGTTCATTGAGTGCTTCCTGTTGAGGAAGTGGAGGAGCTATGTGAAACCCCATGAGATGGAGATGAGACCGGATCGTAGTGGACAAACTTTGGATGACTCTTGAGTTCATGCATCTGTTTCCCAGATGATTCACCTGCTTGTGACATGAACATCTCAAATGCCAGTTGCCAAAATAACTAGAACTGTTGGGCTTTGTTGAATATTAGCTTTCTTGCTATTAAACAGTCATATTTTTGTGGTCGATCTCACTTTGGAAAGAAATGAGTTTGTGGTGCCTTTTAAAATGTTTTATAAATCAACTTGGTTTAAATAATACTTAATACTACATCATTCCACTGTTTTAAAACTCATTTCTATGACAATATTCAATACAGTCTTTGCATAAATTAGTTATGCAAGATGAGTTAAAAAATTAACATGAAGTAAAATGGTCTTTATCCATTTGGTGTATAATTCTATGAGTTTTAACCTGGTTCAGTTTGTATAACTGTGCTGATGAGTGTTCTAGTCCCTCCAAAAATTTCCTCATGCTATATTCCCTTCCTACCCTTAAACCCTGGCAACTGTTGATCTGTTTTCCACTTCTATAGTTTTGTCTTTGCAAAGATGTCATTTAAATGAAAGCATGCAGTATATAATCTTTCGAAGCTGACTTCTTTCACTCACATAATGCCTTTGAGATGCATCCACGTTGTTGTGGGAGTGGAGAGGATGTTCATTTTCAATGCTGAGCAGGACCTGCTGTGTGGCTGTACTGCCGTTTCCTTACTCATTAACTGGTTGAGGAATACTTCTGTTGTTCTAGTTTTGGGGTATTATAAATAAAACTACTTGAACCTTTTTGTACAAATCTTTGTTTGGACATAGGTCTTCCTTTCTCTTGGGTGGAACAGCTCTGTTATGTGGTAGGTGTACATTTAAATTTGTAAGGAAACTTTAAACCATTTTGCAGAGTGCCAGGTGCTTGGCACCCTTGTCAGCACTTGGTGTTTAGTGTTTTTAAAAAATTCTATTAGATATGTAGTGGTGTCTCATTGTATGTTAATATGCTTTACCCTGATGGCTAATGATGTTGAACATTTTTTCATGTGCTTACTTGAAGCTTACTTCCAGCCATTTATATATATATTTTTGGTGAATGGTCTGTTTCAAGTCCATTTTTAATTGGGTTGTTTCCTTGATTTAGTTTTCAGATGGAGTGTGTGTGTGTTCGCATATTCTGGATACACAAATATTTGTAATTTGCAAATATTTTTCTCAGTGTGTCCCTTATTTTTTTATTCTTTTAATAGTGTCTAACTCAGAGCAAGACTTTAATTTTGAAGAAGTGCAATTTATCTTTTTTATTTTTTTACTGGATTGTGCTTTAGGGATAATGTCTAAGAACTCTGCCTATCTCCAGGTCATAAAGACTTTCTTTTATGTAGTCTTCTAAATTTTAGAGTTTAAAATTTTACATTTAGAACTATATGATCTATTTTGGATTAATAGTTGTATAAAGTCTGAGGTTTTGGTCAGCTAGCTCCCTCCCTCTTCTTTCCTTCCTTCCTTCCTTCCTTCCTTCCTTCCTTCCTTCCTTCCTTCCTTCCTTCCTTCCTTCCTTCCTCCCTCCCTCCCTCCACCCTTCCTCCCTCCCTTCCGCGTATGGATATTGAGTTGTTCCAACACCATTTGTTGAAAAGACAGGTTTTCTCCACTGAACTGCTTTTGCATCTTGGCCAGAAACCAACGGGCTATATTCATGTGGGTCAATTTCTCTGGTACTTCCTGTTTCACTGAGGTTCCCTTTCACCATCTACCAGCCACAGAGATGGAGCTTTAGAATGGGGCAGCGTGCCTCCTGTGACTGCCTACGTTCCGGGCTAGGAGGCAGAGTGACAGAGAAAAAGAGCTACAGATGTTTGCTCTGCGTCTTGAGATCACAGTTTCTCTGATTAGAGAGGAAGGTTCTTTTTCCTCAGAGGTTTAGGTGACTGTGGTCCCTTCTACCCACCACTACCTTGAGATTGCCTTTGATGGGGAAGCAGGAGAATAGAGAAAAAAAGAAGAAAAATGAGGGATTTCTGCCAGTCCCTCCAGGGTTAGGAATCCCTTCCTGCTTCTCAAGCTAGAACTCAAAGAATTCATGGATTTGCCCCTTCTGTCTGCAGCCATTGCCTGCTTCCCGGTGTTTGCCTGCCTGGGGTCCAGGCTGGGGGATTTGGGAGGAAAAAATGGGGAACTCATCGCTGGCTGGGTGATGAATTTTTCTTTTTTCTCCCAATCAGTCTTCTATGATTTTACTTTTCCGAGCCCTCAAATAGCTGCTTTATATAGTCTGTCCAGGTATTTTAGCTGCCTTCAGCGAGACAGGGTGGAGTGCACTTCCTTCATCTTACCCAGAGCCAGTATCATCTCTGTGTTGCTTTTAAATACAAAATTTGGGATAGTGCTTTGGGTGAGTGACATAAACCTTAGAACAGTAGGTATTCTGTGGACAATTCTTTCTCATAGACTTTAAAACAAAAGTCTTATTGTCTTGGCTGAATTGATTTACATTTATAAGTATGAGAACAAAGTACAAACCTTCCAGTTTTGTGGAAATCCTGTGTTAAGATTACAGTTGGCTCTTTCTCTTGCTCTTCCTCCCTAATAAACAAATTAATAATTTGAGGTAAACTTTTTAGTACCATAATACAAATTTCCATTTCATCGAATTTGGTTTTTGGTGCAGGATTGCACCTGGGAAGCCTGTAGTCATTCACTATTCTGTTTACGTTGGAATTCTTATCTTTTGTTATATCAAGAATTGTTCAATATTTAAGCCCTCAGTATTGAGGTTTGAGTTGCCTCCGAGAGGTGAGTTGATATGTCTCTACTCTGAACCCCTTGTATAAGCTCTAGGAGGAATTAGAGGATTTAGGGAAGTCTAAACAAGAGAGGCTAATTAGTAACATATTCATTCTTTACTGACTTTAAAAAAATGTGAACTAAATATAATTATTCAAGACAGCTGGTGAAAAACAAATATAGCTGAGTGGATTCCTAGTGGAAACAATGATGTGGTCTAGAAATTAGCAAATTTATTTAAAGTAATTATCTGTCAGTAGAAATCTATTAAAAATTAGTGAGGGAGAAATCAACTGTAGGTGATCATAAATCTCTCGAAATCAACCTCAGGATGCCATGTTAATGGGGCCACAGCAGGATATAGGAGTAGAAAATTAGAAAGGCCACGTTTAAGGTAATTAAGAATAACTCATTTGGCATTTAAATTATAGAAAGTGACAGCAATATATGGATATGGAAGATAGTTGGAGAATCCTGTGTTATTCCTGTATAGATATATCACAGTGTTTTCCTGCTTTTAGCATCTATTTTTTCCCTAAATGGTCAAGTCTCGAGTCTTGAATATTGCCTCTCCTAGTGCTTGCCATGCTTTCTGTTATTTAAGACTAATAACAATGGAAGCGTTTAAAGAGCTCTGTGCCAGACCTGGCCCTGCGCAGACCTCGTGTGGGTTATCCCGTGTCACCCTCACAAGAGCCCTGTGAGCCGGGCCCTGAGCGGCAGGGGAGGAAGTGGCTCAGCGGGGATAGTGCTTAGTGTCGAATCCACATGGTCTTGCTCTAGAGCCTTTCTTTGCTCCTTCACCTTTCAACTGTGAGATTGTCCAGGTGAATTCAGAAAATTCTTAATTTTGCCCACTTTTAAGACTTTTCCCACTTTTAAGGAAGGGACTGAGAACACCAAGTTTAATACTAAAAATGTTCATTGTAGCATCCTTTACAATAACCAAGATAAGAAAACAACCTAAGAGTCTATCGATAGGTGAATGGATAAAGAAAATGCTGTATATATGCCATGGAATATTATTCAGCCATTACTAAGAAGGAAATCCTCCCATTTGTGACAGCGCGGATGGACCTTGAGGGTATTACGCTGAGTAAAATAGACAGAGAAAGACAAACACCATAATGATCTCCTATGCAGACTCTAGAAAAGAACCAAAACAAAGCAGAAACCCAGCTCATAGACACAGAGAACAGGTCAGTGGTTGCCAGAGGTGGCAGTTAGTGGGCGGGATGAAATGAGTGAACGGGGGTCAAAAGGTATGAACTTCCACTTATAAAATAAACAAGTTATAGGGATATAATGTACAGCATGGTGACTATAGGTAATAATACTGAAAGTTGCTCAGAGAATAGATCTTCAACATTCTCATCACAAGAAAATACATTTTTTTGTAACTGTATATTGATGGGATAACTTAGTGTGGTTATTATTTTGCAATACAGAGTAGAGCAAAAGTAGGTTTACAGCTGTTCATATGGAAAATAACATAATAATCAATGAATAATTATACAAGAATACCCTCTATTTTGTGTACCCACAACTGTAAACCTACTTTTGTATCACCCTGTGTATACAAATATTGAATCATATATTGTACAGGGGAAACTAATATAATGTTATATGTAATTATACCTCAATAAAAATTAAAGAGAGTTTTGACTAGATATATAGGAGCTTCAAAAATAAAGTACTGCATTTCATTATTATCCAGTTTCACCTGTCTTGGTTTTATGATTCATTATGTCACCAGAGCATTCCTTCTACCAGTTTTCCCCATGTCAGCTTGGTGTAAGTAACCACTTTTAATCACCACCCTTTTCTTGAGTGTGTCTAACTCGATAGGATTGTGCTGCAATGAGGTTTGCTAATCCTATGTTAGGGGACAGAATCCAGAAGAAAGGTTGAGGTTCAAGGTGATAAGAATTTGATACTCTTTTCATATGGATAATTTAGGGTCCTAATGCACTTAATCTTTTAAACTTCCCAAATGGTGTCATGGAGCTGAGTCCTTATTTGTGTTCAAAAGAGATGACTCCTCCTCCTCTCTGTCCTCCCTCCCGCTCACCCAAATTAATTAAAATGCTCTTAAACCAGTTGGTTGATTTTGATACTTCTAAGAGAGAATTAGGCCCTTCAGGAATTGAGGAATGGTGTTCACATCCTGTCCAGATGGATATTTGTGCCTGGATGTTCATGTTTATGCACATTTTTCTCTGTGAATACACAGGCAGCAGCCAGCTAAGAGTCAGCCAGACAACTTGTGTGGTATTCCTCCTCTTTATGGGCAGTGCCGGTCAATGGCCAGACACAGATAGGATCCACAGAGCTGTTTTGCTGTCTTTTTGATAAGTGCCTTCATAGTTATAGGCCAAGGACATACTAAAGTCACTGGGGGTGGGGGCAGTATCTTAAAAGTGGTGAAAGTCAAGGGCTATCAGTATCAAAATTTCACTTTTTACCTAAATCTAAACACTTATTTATATACTAGTTCACCCACATCACATAGACAGGTGATGAATATTTGAGATTCAGTTTTTATTTCTATTAACAATTTTGTTCATATGTAGAGGCATTTGGGTGTGAAACCGATAGTGGGGTTGTGCTCTGTGGCATCTCACTGTGCAGTTGCTTGCTCCTCTTCATGAAAATACTTCCGAATTCACTTTGAAACCAGATTGCTTGATTCTGTTCTTCATTGGGAGATTATATATGTACAAAACCTCTACAGAAACCAAGGAAGACCCAGCTTAATTGTAATTCCTTACAGAATTTTCTACCAGCTTGGATTCGCTTAAAATGTGAATTCTAATTCTATTATTCTTGCTTACATGGTTTACTATCTGATTCTGCCCCTGCACTCAGTTCATTTTCCACATTGCCACCATAATTTCTGTACAAAAAGCATGTCTAACCAGAGCACGCCCCTGCTGAAAACACATCCAGTGCAGCCAGCGGGGGAAGGCCCAGGATTATTCGTGTGGCCTCCGGCCCTGCGATGGGAGCCTGGGCGGCCACATCATCCACCACTTCCTGCTGTGAACGCGGTGCCTCTGCCACTCTTCTGCCACGCCAAGGTGCTTATTCTGTTCCCTTTCAGCCCGTCCCACCTCCTTACTCTGTAAGGCTTTACTCAAGGGGTCCTTCCTCCTGACACCACTGGGTTGGGCGGTGTGCCCCACCTCTGCACTCCTGGGTCGCGCTCTCTTCTCTTCTCTTCCTGCCCGTCTCACTGTACTGTATTTGCCTACTCATGTGATGCAGCTCTGAATTCCTTGCGAGCAGGGGACCATGTCTTAATATTCAGTTCCCTCAAGCCTGATACAGAAACTGACACACCCAGCAGTAGATCCTATCTTCCATGTGTGTTAATGCAGCCTTACTTGAATGATGGAGTTGCCTTTTGGGGGAGAGAACTTCCATCACTAGGAGATGAGTTTCAGGCAGGGTCTGAGAGGACTCTGTTACTTAGAAGTTACTCTACCTCTCATTTTGTTTTTCATTTTTCTTGATGCTTTTAGTTAACTTTTTTATTTTAAATTTTTATCTTTGACAGTCAAACAAATAAAACCTTTTTAGTAATTAGCATTCTTATTAGCTACAAAATGCCTTATAATACACATTAGCACTAACTTTTCCAACAATGCTAGGAGGAGAATGGTAGCATTATTTTCATTTTATAGTGGTAGGAACTGAGGCCAGAGAGAGAGATCAATTAGTCTGCCCAAGGTTTTGCCTACAGTTAGTGACTGTTAGAACCAGGATTGAAATCTAGGTTTGAACCTAAACGTGTACATTTCACTATGTCATTTTGCCCATTAAAAAAACCTGATGTTTGTGTAATGACTTAATGTACAGCAGGAATTCCCTGGTGGTCAGATAGTGGTGATTCGATGTAAAAGTAGGCTTGTCGTTTAGTTTGGCAAAAATTAAAAAAATAAAGGAGTGATCTTTTTTAAGGAAGTGAAGACAGAAATGGAAATAGATTATTTCATGTTTAGTTTCTTCGTCTGGATTTTGTTTCTAGCTTTAAACAAAACCTGTACATTGAACTGAAGCGAGTTGAAGTGGAGAAGCTGATTCTGACTTTTCTATAGTCAGTAAATTTCCGATGCCCCCCAAAGACAGGAGCCTTCTCTGCTGCCCAACCCCAGCTCTGTGGGGTTATTCTCTTTATTGTAGGCATAATCTGTAATCCTTTAGCCATTTTGACGGTAGGAGGTGGAGGAAGGAATAGAATAGCACCTCCAAAAAAGTAAAATAAAAACATGTATCTCATCTATACAGGCAAGTTGCTATAAAATAACTGTAACTTTTAAAATAAAGACGATGGGTGTTATGTAGAATAAGAATGCGACTACTTTTAAATCTCACAGTGATTTCCATGACAGTGGGCAGTGGCAGCCAAGGAGCAGTTCAGATCCTAGAGCCCTACGCTGACTGTTAGTTAGCAATTCTTGTGGCTTGTAAAACACAAAGAAGCTTTTTGTAAACAGCTTGCACTGTGATGTGTTGCTGTTGTTTACCTCTCAGTTCCCCCTCTGCACCACCCTACGCGCTCGTTCTTGCTCCTGGATCCCCCTGCAGGTCCCACTCACTCCACCCGGTGCAGCTCCTGGGGTAATCTGATGTGTCAAAAGCCAGATGCCTTTTGTGCCCAAAGAAAAAAAATTGGAAAAGATTTATTTGGATTTGAAAGGATGTTTAAGAAGGATGTGGATGTGTGATTTAGATGAAAAAGGACAGTGCATCATGAAATATGTTTTAATACTGTAAATTTATTTGAAATTGCTTTTTGTCAAATCTTACCATGTATACTTTAAATATTCTCTGGCATCTGGTGTGAAATTTGTGCTGACTAGTAGGAAGAGGGATCTGAGTAAACAGAGTTTTATTTTCTCATATAAAATGTCTGTAGGGAAACTGTTTAGTAGCCTGGCTCTACTGAGTCATCAGGAGGGACTTAGTCTCCGTGCAGCTTTCAGCTTCCTAAAGCATAAGGCCTTTGTCCACTGAACCACAGGACACGGTTGGAGCTCCAGCCAAGATGTCTACAAGAGGAGTGGGAAGGGAAAGGGGCGGAGGAACTTTCTGGAATCTCCACTCATTGAGTTCTACTTGAAACTCCTTGGCCACCACTGTCTTCAAGGCAGATTCAAGTGAGATGTTTAAGTGGGCACATTGCCAATACAAATAAAATAGGATTTCTATGACTAAAGAAAAGGGGAGGGGAGTGGAAGTTGGTTTGAAAGAGTTGACTCTCTGCCACCAAATGCAAATTTTATTTTTTAAGTCATGAATCTGCATAACCATCTTTTCAAAGTTGAAAGGGAAGTATATTAGTATACTAAGTATTTCAGTTTTAGGTCGTGTTTTTCCAAATCCACTGTTAGGCTTTTGTAAAATTCTTTTATAAAAAATTTTATTTTATTGATTATGCTATTACAGTTGTCCCGTTTTTTTCTCCCCTGTATCCCCCTCTTCCCTGCACAACCCCCACCAGCATTCCTCCCTTTAGTTCATGTCCATGGGTCGTACACAGAAGTTCTTTGGCTTCTCCCTTTCCTATACTATTCTTAACTTCCCTCTGTCTGTTTTGTACCTACCATTTATGCTTCTTATTCCCTGTACCTTTCCCCCCATTCTCCCTCATCCTGCTCCCCACTGATAACCCTCCATGCGATCTCCATTTCTGTGATTCTGTTCCTGTTCTAGCAGTTTGCTTAGTTTGTTTTTGTTTTTCTTTTTTTAGGTTCAGTTGTTGATAGTTGTGAGATTGTTGTCATTTTACTGTTCATAGTTTTGATCTTCCTCTTTTTCTTAGATTAGTCCCTTTAATATTTCATTTAATAAGGGCTTCGTGATGATGAACTCCTTTAACTTTACTTTGTCTGGGAAGCACTTATCTGCCCTTCCATTCTAAATGATAGCTTTGCCAGATAGAGTAATCTTGGATGTGGGCCCTTGTCTTTCATGACTTTGAATACTTCTTTCCAGCCTGTTCTTGCCTGCAAGGTTTCTTTTCAGAAATCAGCTGATAGTCTTACGGGAACTCCTTTGTAGGTAACTGTCTCCTTTTCTCTTGCTGCTTTTAAGATTCTCTCCTGATCTTTAATCTTGGGTAATGTAATGATGATGTGCCTTGGTGTGTGTTCCCTTGGCTCCAACTTCTTTGGGACTCTCTGAGCTTCCTGGACTTCCTGGAAGTCTATTTCCTTTGCCAGATTGGGGAAGTTCTCCTTTATTATTTTTTCAAATAAGTTTTCAATTTCTTGCTTTTCTCCTCTCCTTCTGGCACCCCTGTGATTCAGATGTTGGAGCATTTAAAGTTGTCCCAGAGGTTCCTAAACCTCTCCTCCTCTTTTTGAATTCTTGTCTCTTCTGTTCTGGTTGAATGTTTATTTCTTCTTTCTGCTCTAAATCGTTGATTTGAGTCCTGGTTTCTGTTCCCTGTATATTTTTCTTTATTTCACTTTGCATAGCCTTCACTTTTTCCTCCCTTTTGTGACCATACTCCACCAATTCTGTGAGCATCCATATTACCAGTGTTTTGAACTCTGCATCTGATAGGTTGGCTATGTCTTTATCACTTAGCTCTATTTTTGGAGTTTTGATCTGTTCTTTCATTTGGGACATATTTTTTTTTGGTCTCAGTTGGACTATTATGTTGTGCAGGGCGGAGCCTTAGGTATTCATCAGGGCGGGGCAACCATGTCACTGCCTTGAAGTGCTGTATGTGGGGGAGGGGTCTCAGGTGGAACAATCCCGCTTGCTTGGCTCCTGGCCAGCTCTCAGTCGCTTCCCCTGCTACCCACAAGCAAATTGGGCCTTCCTGGTGCTGATTCCCGGGTGGGTGGGTTTGTGTGTGTTCCAGGACCCTGTGTGCCTCTCAAACAAACTTTCCTGTGAGACTGGCAGTTTCTCCCACCGCCGCAACCCCCACAGGTTTTTACAGGTAGAGGTTTTGAGGCTTTCTTTTCCCACACTGGAGTCCTGGTTTGTATGGTTTCTCTCACTCCCCAGCTCTTCCTCCTGGTTTATCTGGACGCAAATGTGGGACTGACCTGTCCACCAGCCACAACCTTGCCATGTGTCCTTTCTGCCCCAGCTGCCTGTCTCCTCCCCTTCTACCAGTCTGGATGAATGTTTCTTCTAACCCTTGGTCGTCGGACTTCCATACAGTTTGATTTTCTGGTGGTTTTGGCTTTTTTTTTGTTCTTAAATTTGTTGTTGTCCTTTTGGTTGTTCGAGGAGACAAACTGTATCTACCTACACCTCCATCTTGGCCGGAAGTTGGGCAGCTTGCTTTTGTAAAATTCTTAAAGTCATTTTACTACTCTCTAATAAGTAATCTTTAAAATTATAAAATTCTAAACCTTGGCTGGGTAGCTCAGCTGGTTAGAGCGACATCCCAAAATGCCAAGGTTGTGGGTTTGCTCCCCAGTCAGGGCACTTACAAGAATGAACCAATGAATGCATCAATAAGTGGAACAACAAATCAGTCTTTCTCTCTGAAATCAATAAATAAAATGATAAAATTATAATTATTACTAAATCTGGGCTTAAAAGTAGAGCAGGATAGATTATGTACTTCAGACCAAAAACTTCTTTCATGCCTCTCTAAAGGCAATGTGATTTAGAATATTTGTGAAAAATCATCAAGCCTTCTCTTTTCACAGGTCCATCCTCTACCTATAACTTATGAAAGCTCAGTCTGTCAGGTGTTAAAAAGTGCTCTGGGTAGCTCTACTCACCGTCTAGTAATAAATTCGGATGTACTGTGGTTTTCTTGCCTCTGAATTTTTCTCCCTGGTAAATTCTCTGCATGCAAAGTTCTGCCTCTACCTTTTAACCTGGGAAAATTCTGTTCACCCTTCAGACTTCACTTCCTTCGCTCAGCCTTTCCTGTCATGACAGGTTTAACGACTTGGAGTTCCTTCCTACTCAGTGTTCTTTTGGTCTCAGCTGCCTGCCTCACAGAGACAAGTCCAGCAGTGATGGTGTGGAGTAAATGGGAGAGTCCACCAAAGTACTCTGAATGGCGCCAGCCTCCCCATGGGAAACGCACATCATGTATACCCATCTTTCTGTACATGCATTCTAATTACTTCTTTGCTTTCCCTGGATCATAGATTTCTTGAGGACAGTTGCCATGTTTGGTACATTAGACCTATTCCTGGCGTCCCTGCAGTGTGTTCTCAATGAATGTGCAGTGAATGAGCAAGTGTGAGTGGGTCAGCAGGAAGAGGAGAAAGAAAGACTAGAGTTCTCCAGTGTTCACGTCAGCCCATGGAGATGAGATAGAGAGGTCTGTCCATCCCAGAGGTGAAGACCAGGGGCCCTTAGCTCGGCAGGGTGCAGCTGTTTTTCTACTGCTCTTTGCTGTACTGAATGAGCTGGCCCTTCTGCAGGCACTGTGCTATAATTTCCAACTGCAGAATTATCTGCCAGTGGAAGACTTAATTTAGGAGCTCTGTGTTCATTTGCTTTAAGTTGTTCACTTAACACTTATTGAATATCTGCAAAACAAGAGTTATTCTTACCTTTAAGTTCTGCCAGGACAGTGGATACCTTAGTGTGTAAGTGCTTAACTGAAAGATCAAAGGTATGACCAGAGAAGGGACTGGTGAACCTTATGTTGTTTTTATCATAAGTGCTGTTCATTTATCCCTGTTCTTTGAGAGATTTTGTAAGCTCATTTATATTTTATATGCTTGAAACACCAGACTGTTGCTGGCAACAAGGAGGCAAAAATAGCATCAGAGGTGATTATACTCTGCAGTGCCAGCATCCTTGATCCTTCCCTCCCTTGTGGTGACAACACTAAATACATACAGCATAGACCATCTCTCTGAGCTCTTGGAAGGCATCCATGCATCCTTAACCTGTTTGCATGGTATAATACAGGTACTGGAAGCATCACTTCCCTATTCTAAAAAGCGGAAGAGGGAGAGAAGAGGGGTGCTAGTCAGCTTTGTTTAAGCAACCTGTCTTTGCTTAATTTTCTCAAAACACATATGTTTGTTTTTCCTTGGCCAGAACTTAAGTCATTTGGACTCATCTGGCTGCAAGGGAGGCTATGATAAGTGGCCTTTTAGTTAGGTGCAGGAACAAGGGGAGAGTGGATATTGGGTAACAACAAGCAGCCCCAGTGACATTGCTCAGTAAATGTTCCTTCAAAGAATGAATGAAAGAAGCATGATAGGATCAAGGCTTTTGGTACAGATGCTATGCGCTTACTTTTCATGGGCTGTAGTTTTTGAATCTTAAAGTCAGATTGATCTTTCAGATATCTAGGAAATGAAATATTTGGATTTGCTCTGCCCCCTGAATCATAGTGTTAATTTCTCTTTGGGCATGCTGGACCGGGCCAGAATTGCAGGCTAAGGAGAGGAGACAGGTTTTGTATGTGACATACATATGGGCACTTCTGGTATTTTATGTTCATTCTTAACAATCAGTAGTTTAATTTATTTAGATGGGTTTTACTGAATTGCTGTTGTCTTGGTTCATAGAAATAGATATATAATTTATATTGTTTTATATTTATAAATGTTTTTCAGGGATATATTTGTTTTATTATTTTTCACCTCTGTCCTGGCAGTGATTTTTCTAATGCGGGCACCAAGATCAGTAGAACATAATTTCCTAAGCAGTTCAGTGCACGGGCACACACTTGTATCACTACAGTGCCCGTGAAATATGTATGTTTCTAAATTATAAAAGTTCTAAGTGCTTTGAAGCTTCCTCAAAATTGAGGGTGATAACAATTTCCAAAATTATCAGCAATCAGTGCTGTAATTATTTAACTGATATTTTGATAGGATATTTATGGGTTTCTTTTATCTTCCAGTTTCTGAATACAAAGTTAAAAAAGAAAACTCATTCTTCATTGTTAGTGAGACTATTTTGGTCAGCATGACCCTGTGAACTTGTACTTCTGAAGAGGAGAGTACTGTAGGGAACCTTCAAAATAGGTTTTTGTTGGCTTCTTTGGGATGACATTCATGTGTTCTGCACCCCATTGGAAATATGTTTTATTACTTTATTCTGTTGTGCTGAGCAGTCGGAAACTGGTTTTCCCAAACCATCTAAATGTAAAGAATGGCCTGCTTTTATTAGTTATGTGAAGAAGTAAATTCCAGGGACCCTCAGCTGCAGGATGTCTCTTTCTTCACAGCTGCTGCTCTTCCTTTGCAGAGGATGCCAGTTGCTAAGAGAAGGCTTTGTCTGCTGCCTATAAAATGAACTTTGTTTGGACCTCCCTCAAGCAACTTCAAGTGCATGAGTGTCCAGCTGGACATTCCTCACCAGATGATAATTTCAATGCAGGTCAAATTTAGAACCCAACTTATATTAGTTTAAAAATAGGCACTGCCTTAAGAAAGCTGACCTCTGATATATTTTGGGCTTGGGGATCTGATGGACTATTTCTTATAATTTACACAGCGCTGTTTTAGGCTCAGAAAGGCAGTACACATTTAGGCTAGATGAAACCAGTGTCCTTGTAACTTGGGCTCCATTCTTCATGTTATACATTAGTTCCTTCAGTGCATACTCATTACTTCCAGGGAATTCATGGCAAGATAAGAGACTATGCATCATAGAAGGAAATCTGATTTCTGTACGTTGATTTTATTGGATGTTTTCCAGTTTGGCTAGGAGAGGCTACAGAGCATAGAAAATCTTAACAGGTTAATTTTAAGGTAATAAAACCAACACATGATATATTCTTCAGTTTTATTTAGATGAGTCGGACATATTCCTCAGCGGACAGGGTGAGCGTTGGTAATCCTAATGATGGGAAAGATAAGGCCACTGGTTGCTCTCATCTGAGGCACAAAGTTAGTTTATCAAATGCTGTAACTAAACATTTATAATCTGCAAGTGAATAATCAGTTATCAAAATGTGGAGCGATTCTTTTATCTTTCATTTATCACATACCAAGTCTAAGGCTTACAGAGAATGTGTTTAACAGAAGAGTTAAGAGGGCAGGGTTGGACTGGGGAGCAACAAGCGTATATTGAGCTTGCACAGGCTTGTTTGCCTAAAATCTTGTTCAAAACTGAAACAAAATGGTAAGTGTTAAGTTTTAAATACTTGAGTTATGTAGACTTCATTAAAAAAGTAACCTTTATTAAGGGCATGTTTTTCTTCATGGTTTTAAAAAGGTAAAATAAACATTTTTTTATGCAGTAAAGTCTATCTTTACTTCTACACCTCTTCTCTTACAGCCTTAATGGTTATCACTTTCACTAATACATATGTATAGTAGTTTCTTTGAAGCTTATACCTTTAAACAAAGTTAGTGTGTAACATTAAGTCGTCTTGGTACATTTAGCAACATGGAATGATATATTATTTTGTGATCCTACTGTGTCTGTAATGTTATTTTTTACATCAAAACAAATGCCTTTTAAGAAGAGAAAATTTGGATTTTTTACTTCCTTTTTGTTTATGAGGTGAGAGTATATTGTATATAGAGTGTGTGTATGTGTGTGTAGACTATATTATTACAGTAATTGATGTATTTTCAAAGAGGGCTGCTGTAAATGCTTTGGTATCACACAAGTAATGTTTGGACATCTCCCGAACTGCTAGGCCATACTGTCCAGGATAGAGATGTCATACAACAGTATTATGTGACAACACTTGTGGAAGCACTTATATATTTTTTTCTTTGTTGTACACCTCTTTGAACCAGAGCAAAACACTTGCAATAGTCATTTTTCATTATAAGATAAAAGCTCAAACTATAAAAAGCAGAATTTTGTTCAGAAAGGCAACTGTAGGTATTGACTAACTACATAATAATGATGTAGATTCACTATAGAGGACATTTTCAAAGTCAATGTTTTAATAGAAATGAAGATGCCTGTTTCCAATACTGGGATGTTTGATTAACTTAGTAACGATAATATTGATAATATCTTAATTTTTTAAAAGATTTTATTTATTTTTAGAGAGAGGGGAAGGGAGGAAGAAAGAGAAGGAGAGAAACATCAATGTGCGAGAGATACATCAGTCTGTTGTCTCTCGCACGCCCCCAACCGGGCACCTGACCCACAACCCAGGCATGTGCCTGGACTAGGAATCAAACTGGCAACCCTTCGGTTCACAGACCGGCACTCAGTCCACTGAACCACACCAGCCAGGACAATAATATCTTAATTTTTATGATGCTCTGTAGGTTGCTCAATGCTCAAGTAATTAAAATCCTTTTTGATCCTAAGAGTCATCCTTTCAAATAGGACATCACATTTAAAACCAAACAGAAACCAGATCCACATAATAAATACATTTCTAACCAACTGGGAAGGAACTATCAATTACTAGATTTTCATCATTCTTCTAGTCAATCCGGATTTTGTTTTCTCAATAAAGCCTTCATTATAATGGAAAAATCAAGCAAAAAACTGAATGTGGTTCTTGAAAACTCTGAGCTATCTCTGGGCACAGTTCTCTGAAGTTTAATATTGTTGGTATCATTGTCCAATAATCATTATTCATTCCTTTTTTTTTCCCCCTAGAGTCCCTTCTCTGTGCCAGGCATCATCGTAGGCTCTGGGGACATTGTACTTCCCCAAACTGATACCATATTTGTCATCATGGAATTTATATAGATTAGTGGAAGAGAAATGAATAAATAGTATGGTCATGCAAGTAAATATATACATTCAAACTATAAATAAATGCTCTGGAAGCAGCATAACCATGTCTTTCCAGTACTATAAAGGAGCAACTTGATGTTTTTTTAAAAAAAAGAAAATGCCAGAAGCAAGAGGTGGGGTTTTGGGTTACATTTTCAGCAAATGATACATGAAAGCAAGTTGCCTGGAAGTATGAGAATGTACCTGATATCCTCGCTTAGATCAGGGTGTGTTTGGGGTGAAGGTGGGAGAGGAGGAGGAGGGCCGAAGGCAGAAAGCACTCAGAGCAGAGATGAGTGGGAATGAGCTGGATTTCGACTTGGGGGTGAGAAAATGTTTCAGACCCCTCAGCACACACAGGAAAGCTGACTGTTCAACAAACTTAAAGGTTAGTATGGCTGGAGCTTAGTCTTTGGGGAGGTGGTGCTGGATTGCCATGCAGGGAGGGGCTTTTAGACCATGTCAGGGATTTTTAAGTGTATGCCCAGTGTAATGAGAAGCCATGGAATGGCTTTAGGCAGGGGTGTGCTGTGTTTTCCAAAGGCCATGCAGTTGCTGTGCTGAGAAAATGTGTTAGAAGCTAGCGTAGACAGATGCAGGGAGCTCCAACATGCAGTCTGGGGCATAAAGGGAGGGGTTGACTACTTTTTTTTCCCCTTTCCCAAAGTACAGCTGGAATTTTTAGTTTTTGCATTTTGGATGAGCTTCAGCGAAGGCTCCTTGAGGTCCTGAGGTTTGGGTTGTATTCCCTGCAATGTGCCCCTAACTTTGGGCAAAACTTGACACAGAAAAAGTGATCCGATGTTTCTGAACTGACTGATGGATGGCCTGAGAAAAAGGACCTTCTGTTTTCTGCTCATCCAAGCCTGTCAGCACCTTGTCCTCTGCTCCCTGGCGGTTGGACTGTATTGAAGGCTGTGTAACGGTGACCGGCGAAGGCAGCCCGGTCGGCACAGACTCTTGTCCTTGACAACAGGGGCTTTGTTTGGGTGCTTTGGGAAATACTGGGGACTCTCAGGGCTGAAAGACAAGGTATACTAGCTTTATGTTCTGTGCTGGCTGCCTGATGGCACAGTACAGAAAGGACTTGGCAGAGAGGAGCAAGCGCGGATTGCTTGAGGTTTCAAGGGAAGGTGAGGCACGCCAGAATATAGGAGCATGGTGTTAGTTTTATTAGTTCAAAAATTTTAAATTTCACTGGTCATGTTTTTCCACCAGTGCGAAGGATCACCGTGATGTTTTATCGAAAGAAAAAGCAGCAGCAGCATCAGGAGGAGGGATTTGTGGCTACATTTTCAATGTGTAATCGAGGGTTCCTTTTATTTAGGAGAAAACTTTGAAACAGCTTGACAGAGAAAGCTCTTTAACAGTGTGAACATCAACTGAGGCAGATAGCAGTTCTCTTCTTGGATATAGAGCACATTAATATAAACACTGAATATAAACAATTTCTGTTCTCTGGGTCAGACTTGCAGGCTCTGCGACAGGCCCAGTCTCATGCATTCTTTCTTTAATGTTTTGGGAGTTCATGTGTGAAAACAGCCCTCTGAGGGAAGCATTTGAGGAACCAGTTCAGGCTTCGCCCCCGAGGCCAGGAATTGTGGGTCAATGCTGGAGCGTGCCTTCCCTCTGCCTTTGGTTACTAAGCTTCACTCAGGTGGTTACTTGCTCCGTAGAGGGTTCTAGAAGTAGCTTTAATCGAACTTGCAAAGCTTGATGGAAATTTCCTCACTTTTTCTCTGAGAGAAGTAAATGGCACTTTCATACATATGTCTCCCTTTCCGTTGTCCTGGAGGGCAGGGTCTGGGATCCTTTTTTCTTCTGCACTGTTCTCCAGTCTCCAGTGTAGGTCCCATCCAAGGAGGACGTCTGTGATGTCTGTCCCTCTAACCCTCCCTAAAAAGATAGTTATTGAATGACCGCTTGGGTAGGTGCCAGGTATTGTTTTGTAAGTATGTTTGTGAACAATGCAAAGTTGCATATTTTGAGTATGTGACTGGGGACTACTGAAATAGTCCCTGGTCGCACTGATGGACCCAGATGACTGAGGTCCATCACTATGTCTGTCTCTCTGAGGACTCAGCATTGACAAATAAAAAGGAGTATTTCATCATGTGAATTGCTGAAAGTAACCCTCATCAGAATATATAACTTGAATAGCTCACACTGAAAACTAGAATTATTCCTTCCTTTCACACAGTAGAACAAAAATTATGCCTGTTATGTTAGGAGTGAAACTAATAAAGCCTGTATAATTTTATTCAAATGGATTAAGATAACATCAAGCTATATCTACACTTGGAAAACATGTCAGATATTTTAAGATGAATAGATTTTAATTCAGCAAATGTTTTCTTTCTTCTGTTAGTCTTCACATTGATATATTCAGTTTCTCATTTGTATTTGTTAATTCCTTCGAAGAACTTTTGTGTGCCTGATCACTAATAATGTTGACAAGCCTGACTACTGACTAAGGGAAATTGGTGGTTTAATATTCACCACACAAAAAGCACATTGGCTCTTGTTTTTAAACATGATTTGTCTAGCTGGGTAATGTGTGCATGAGGCTATTGAAAAATCTAGAAAATTGAGGCTTCAAAAGCTATCAGTTTTAAGTCTTCCTAATTTGGATATCTTTTTGTTTGTTTGTTGCCTTATTGCACTAGCTAGAACCCCCAGTTGAACGTTGAATAGAAATGGTAAGAGTGGGCATCCTTATCTTCTCCCTGACATTGGGGGAACGTCTTTGACTCTTCAGTAGAATGTTAGCTGTGCGCTTTGTACAGATACCCTTTATCAGCTGAGGATGCTCCCTTCTGTTCCTAGTTTGCTGAAGGTTTAAAAAAAATCATGAGTAGGTGTTGAATTTTGTCTGTATGTAGTGATATAATTATGCTTTTTGTCCTTTACTATATTAACATTATATTAATTAGTTTTCAGATGTTATATTAATCTGTTTTTAGAAGTTAAATCAAACTTGCATTCCTCAGATGAGTCCTGTTTGGTAAACTCAAATACTAATTGAGAACTTTTTATGTATATATTCATGAGGAATATTGATCCATTTATTTTCTTTGTGATGTCTGCCTGGCTTTAGAATGGGCTGGGAAATGTTCTCTCTATTTTCTGGGAGAGTTTGTGAAGAATTGGCATTATTCTTTAAATATATTATAGAATTCAGCAGAGACACATGCCATCTGGGTCTGGGATTTTCTTTATGAGATTTTAAATTACTAGTTGAATTTCTCGTTATAAGTGGATTCATATTTTCTGTTTCTTCTTGAATCATTTTTGCTAATTTATGTCTTATGAATTTGTTTATTTCATCTAAATTGTCTCATTTGGAGGCATACAGTTTTTCATAATATTCTCTTATAATAAATCTTTTTCTCTAGGGTCAATAGTGATGCCTCCTGTTACTATTCCTGATTTTAGTAATTGGTGTCTTTTTCTGTTTTTCTTGGTCAGTCTAAACAAAGGTTTGTCAATTCTATTGACCTTTTTAAAGAACCAGCTTTGGTTTGTTTTTTCTCTATTGTTTTCAATTTCATTGATTATTTTTCCCTCCAAACTTTACTTAATGTCCTTCTTTTTGCTTGCTTTGGGTTTATATTACTCTTTATCTAGTTCCTTACAGTGGAAATGAATTGAGATCTTTTTTGTTTTCTAACATAGGCTTAAATTTAGCACTATAAAATTCTCTAACAACTGCTTTAGCTGCATCCTATAAATTTTAACTTTTCTTAAATTCAATTCAAAATATTTTAAAATTTTGCTTGCAAATTTTTTCTTTGACGCATGGGTTGTTTAGAAAATTATTGTTTAATTTCCAAATATTTGGAGATTTCCTAAATTTCTTTCAGTTGTTGATTTAATTGTTTGGAGTCCCAAACATATTTTGTATGACATTAGTTCTTTTAAATTTATTGAGACAAATTTTGTGACATTACAAGTGGTCTGTGTTAGTCTTGAAAAGGATATGTGTTCATACTGTGGTTAGATAGAGTGTTCTCTAGATGCAAGTTATGTCAACATGGTTAATGGTGCTATTCAAGTTATGAACTACAGTATTGCTGACTTTTTGTCTAGTTCTATCAATTATTTAGAATGGGGTGTCGAACGTTAATTATTGTTGATTTCTTTCTCAGTTCTATTTTCGTATCTCTTGTTTTGGGGCTGTGTTGTTAGATTGCACTTGCATTTATAATTATTATATCTCCCCGATTAATTGACCCTTTTACTATCATTGTAAACTGTCCATCTCTCCACCCTACCCGGTCCCTTAAGGTAATGCTTTTTACCTAAAAGTTCCCTTTGCCTAAGGATAGTGTAGCTGCTTCAGCTTTCTATGGTTACTGTCTGTGGTGTATCTTTCTGTGTTTGAAAGCTATTGACTCAGTCAATACGAGAATGTTACAGTGTAATCCTTTGTATATTTTCACATCTGCCACATTTTCATAGCATTTTATTTATATACATGATAGTGAGTTAAAGTAAAAGGAGAACTCTCTTAAGCGGTCACACAGTTTTAAACTATCCTGCATGTGTACAGTTTTATAAATTTTAACACATATTTAGATTTCTATAACTTCTACCACAGTTAGGATTCAGAACAGTTTCATAACACCAAAACACTCCCTCATGCATTCCCTTTATAGTCACTTCTCCTCCCACCCATATCCCACAGCAACCACTGGTCTGTACTCCATTCCTATAGTTTGTCTTTTCGAGACTGTTATTTAACTCAATGAATTAGAATGTCATATGGAGTCACACAGTATGAACCTTCTGAGACCAGCTTCTTTCACTTAGCATGCCTTCCAGGTCCACTGGAGCTGTCGCATGTATCAGCTGTTCATTCCTTTTTATTGCTGAGTACTCCATTGTGTGGATGTACCAGTTTGTTTATACATTCGCCTGTTGAAGGACACTTGGGTTGTTTCTAGCTGGGGTGATTATGAGCAGAGCTGCTGTAAACATTTGTATTCAGGTTTTCCTGTTAACATAAGTTTTCATTTCTCTTGGGTAAATACCCAGGTGTGTGGCTTCTGGGTTATAGGATAGGGTAAGTGCATGTTTAACTTTATAAGAAACTGCCAAACGTTTTTCCAGAGCAGTATATCATTCTGCATTCCCACCAGCAAAGTCCGAGAGTTCCCCTTGCTTCCCCTACTACTGGCATTGCCAGCAGTCTTTATTGTAGCCATCCTAATAGGTGTTTAGCAGTACCTCATCATGGCTTTAATTTATATTTCCCTAATGGCACATGATTTTAGACGTCATTCATGTGTTTGCCATCCTTATATCCTCTTTGGTGAAGTGTCCTCTTTAAACTTTAAATTTTCTGTGTTAACCATTTCTGAGAACAATTATTTTAAGTACACTGAATATAATTGTTTCTCAACAGAGGAGGCGACTGTTATGAACTATAATTATTATATGGGTTTGGAATTACTGGGAGCTTTCAAGGACTGCTGAGTCATGTAAGGCTGCGTATGGCTTTTTCAGGCTTTACTTTGCTGCTGCTACTGCACCTGATCCCTGCAGCACATCCGCTTCCTGTTCCCTTTCTGGTGGACTGCTTTCATGAAATAATCGTGAATAAGCCTGTCAGAGTTGTGTTTGAAAAAGAATAGGGAAGTCCCTCTCAGTAAATGCAGCAGGGGCTGTTCTCTAAGTAAAGCCCATAAACTGCAACATCTGTTTTAATGCTTCTCAAACTGGGGCCATGAAGTTGATATGAGGGGTCCGTGAGTGGGAATCTCTTTGCACCAAGCATTGTTTATAGGGTAAATAAACAATATAACTTGCAGTATATGTTTTACTGTTTTTAAGAAGTAATGTGAATGCTGCTGAGCAACCCTGAATTTATTATAATTGGTTTTTTTCCCCCGGTGTAATTTTTCTACTAACTCTGATGTTTCTTCTCTCCCTCCCCCTGCCGCTTTTTGGCCAATGTGGGGTGAACAGAGGTTGTCAGATGGAGTTTTCCTGATAAGTGAGTTGTTGCTGTTCATGGCTAGTAAGTAACCAGGACAGGGTGAAGTGTGATTTCTAGTTTGTGCTGTTTAACCATAGGTAGCTAGTTAACCAGATGTTTTTTACAACATGTAGTATAGCATGTTTTTGTAGAAAGTCTTTTGACTTCCAGCCAAGGTGGAGGTGTAGGTAGGTATGCTTTGTCTCACACAACCAAAAGGAGGACAAGAACAAATTTAAAAACAAAAAATAACCAGAACTGTCAGAAAATCAAACTGTATGGAAGCCCGACAGCCAAAGAAGAAACATTTTTTCAGACTGGTAGGCGGGGTGGGGACAGGCAGCCGGGGTGGAGAGGATGCCTGGCAAGGCTATGGCTGGGGGACTGGGAAGTCCTACATTTATGTACAGATAAACTGGGAGGAACGACTGGGAACTGAGTCAGACTGCGCAACCCAGGGTTCCAGCATGGGAAAAGAGAGCCTCAAAATCTCTACTGGTAAAAACCTGTGGGGTTTGATGTGGCAGGAGAAACTGCCCGTCTCACAGGAGAGTTTGTCTGAGAGACACACAGGGTCCTAGACCATACAGAAACCCACCCACCTGGGATTCAGCACCAGAAGGGCCCAATTTGCTTGTGAGTAGCAAGGGAAGTGACTGAGAGCCGACCATGAGCCAAGCAAGCAGGATTGCCCCCTCTCAGACCCCTCCCTCACAAGGCAGTTATGTGGGTTGCCCCACTCTGGCAAACACCTAAGGCTCCACCCCTCACTACATAATAGGTGCACTGAGACCAAAAAAAAAAAAAATGGCCCAAATGAAAGAACAGATCAAAGCTCCAAAAACAGAACTAAGCATTGAAGAGATAAGACAACCTAACAGATGCAGAGTTCAAAACACTGGTAATCTGGATGCTCACAGAAATGGTGGAGTATGGTCGCAAAATGGAGGCAAAAGTGAAGGCTATGCAAAGTGAAATAAAGCAAAATATACAGGGAACCAACAGTGAAGGGAAGGAAATTGGGACTCAAATCAATGATTTAGAGCAGAAAGAAGAAATAAACATTCAACCAGAACAGAATGAAGAAACAAGAATTCAAAAAAAGGACAAGAGACTTAGGAACCTCTGGGACAACTTTAAACGCTCCAACATCTGAATCATAGTGGGACCAGAAGGAGAGGAGGAAGGCAAGAAATCGAAAACTTATTTGAAAAAATAATGAAGGAGAACTTCCCCAATCTGGCAAAGGAAATAGACTTCCAGGAAGTCCAGGAAGCTCAGAGAGTCCCAAAGAAGTTGGAGCCAAGGGAACACACAGCAAGGCACATCACCATTCTATTACCCAAGATTGAAGATCAGGAGAGAATCTTAAAAGCAGCAAGAGAAAAGGAGACGGTTTCCTACAAAGGAGTTCCCGTAAGACTATCAGCTGATTTCTGAAAAGAAACCTTGCAGGCAAGAACAGGCTGGAAAGAAATATTCAAAGTCATGAAAGACAAGGGCCTACATCCAAGATTACTCTATTGGCAAAGCTATCATTTAGAATGGAAGGACAGATAAAGTGCTTCCCAGACAAAGTAAAGTTAAAGGAGTTCATCATCACCAAGCCGTTATTACATGAAATGTTAAAGGGACTTATCTAAGGAAAAGAAGGTGATCAAAACTATGAACAGTAAAATGATAAGAAACTCACAACTATCAATAACTGGACCTAAAACAAAAACAAAAACAAACTAAGCAAGCAACTAGAACAGGAACAGAATCACAGAAATGGAAATCACATGGAAGGTTATCAGTGGGCAGGGGGTGGATGGAGAAGGAGGGAAAAGGTACAGGGAGTAAGAAGCATAAATGGTAAGTACAAAATAGACAGGGGGAGGTTAAGAACAGTATAGGAAAGGGAGAAGCCAAAGAACTTCTGTGTACGACCCATGGACATGAACTAAGTGTGGGAATGTTGGTGGGAGTGCGTGTGTGGGGTGGAGGGGAAGAAAAAAGATAAATATCAAAAATAAAAAGAAAGTCTTTTTATGAAAGTTTTGATATGTGTAAGCTCATTGAATTCTTTGAAGAAGAGGGCCTGTATGAATTATTATTAATACTAAACCAAAAATGAGAGGAAAACATATTTCTCAAATCATCATTGCATAAGTGAAACGTTTAAATCATGGGTTGCAGGGTTATTCTTTTGCTGTATTCATCATGTCATTTGATGCATTTGCTATAAATAAAAGTTGATTAGTAGCTTGATGGTTTAACACAAAGATTATAAAAGTAGAAAAGGAAACTATTCCCACACATGTAATTTGTATAAGCACAATATCTACTGGTGTATTCTTTTTTTTAGTAGTTCATTTCTTATTGTGTTTGTTCATTACCATTCATCCCCTCATCAAATTCTCACCTAACTCTCCAAAGTAGTTTGATGCTTTACATGCCTTACGCTGTCAAAGAAGCTCTTCGAAATACATGCAGTCATATCATAATACAATAATTTGTTATGCAGTATTGTATCTTAAATTATCAATGTAACAGCTTTATTTTCCTCAGCTACTTTTGGTTCTCATTTCAGGATGTGAAGTAAGATAGTAATTCCTTTTATGTTGATAGAAATTATCTACAAGGGAATTGTTAATGTACTGAATGATCAGCACCCTAATTTTAGTTCTGAGATATTCAGGGATATAATTTATTTTGCGGGCCCCTCTTATCATGTTCACTTAGATTTCCAGATTTCTTTATGATATCAAGCAAAACTTACCTTTAAGAACTTGGGCTCAGGATTGTTCGAATGACAGTAGGAATTGAAAACACCTCTGCCTGGGATGGAGATCACTGACTGGCATGGGATGTGCCCCGCCAGAAACCAGGGGTCCAGTTCCTAATCGTTTCACACTACTAAAATGACCTCTAGATGTTTTTATTGAGTAAGTGTCCACTCTTAGTTTGTTAGAGGTTAAAATCTTTGTGTAAACTTGTTTGAAGTGATTAACTTTATGTTATAAACATTCCAGGATATTAATTAAAGTAGACTAAATGTTCCTCTTTTTACATTTGGGGAGTAGTGTTTGAATTCCATTGAGATTCACCAGAAAAGAAGAAATTGTTAAGTTGAACTACATGAAAGTTAAGAATTTCTCTTCATGAAAAACATTGTTGAGGAACAAAAAGACAGTCACCCAGTGGGAAAAGATATTTGCTATATATATTTCTATATCAATATATACCGATATTGATACATGTCCAACAGAGGACTCACATCCAGAACACGTGAAGGACTGCACACCAGCGTAAACCAGACCCTTTACTCCCGCTCACCACCCCCCTGGTTAAAGACAGAAGATTCGAATAGGCAGTTCACAATGGAAGATACTCAGTAGGCCAATAGGCCTTTTAAAAGGTTTATAAGAGAAGTGCAAATTAAAATTATGAAGATATATCATTATATTCTCACCAGAATGATAATTCCAAGTGTAGAGCAGCTGTAAGTCATTCTCCCTGCTAATGGGAGTATTATTGGATCCTTCGACACAGCAGTTCCACTCCTAGTTGTATACAGACTCAACAGAAACACATGCATATGTACCCTAAAGAATGTGTCCAGAAATATTCATAGCAGCATTATTTGTACTAATGCCAAACTAGAAAAAAGTAAAATGTTGTTCTTCATGGAGAAATCATTGTATTTAGTATATTCATATAATGGTACTAATGCTTCATGTTACACACAACATAGTTGAGGTTCACAGGATTGAGTGAAGGAGGACAGCATACTCTTAAATACGCTGCTTTTCTTGTGCTCTCGAAGGACCAGCTCAAAAGCGGGCAGAGCCAGTCTGTGGTGCTAGAAATCATAATGGTTGCTGGCTTGGAGGCGACAGAGGACCTGTGAGGGTGGCTTCTGAGGTGCTGATGATGCTCTTTCTTGACTGAGTGGTGTAATAACAGTTAAATGGGTGGGTTCACTTTGTGCGAATTCTGAAAAGTGTACACTTAGGATTTTAATACATATATATATATTTCAATTTTTATAAACATTTAAAAAATCCATTGAACCTGTCTTTTTTTTTTTTCTTCTGCGTGTTATATCCTGAAATGGGAACAAGTAATTTGAGTTCTTTGCCATAATTGTTCTTATAAACCTTTTGATCTTCAAGAACTGATGCTTTTATTTGGCTATTTTGGTTTTATTATTTCTTTTGGGTCACTGGACCAATTCCACTGTGGTGGTGGGGTTCCTCACACTAATAAGCAGTTCTCTAGACACCAACTTGGGTGTCCTATATTTCAACTCAGTTCTCATGCCTATCTACGTGGAGTTACTGTCAGATTCCACAGGATAGGGGTTCAAGCCTACAAGACTACTCTCCCCTAACCACCCCACCTCTTTCTGACATACTTCAAATGCCAGCCTCAAATCCCAGTTGTTACCTGTACTTCTGACCAATGGACTGAAAAATCAAAGGTTCCCACAACCCCCCTCTTTGGGGTTGATTAATTTGCTAGAATGGTTCACAGAACTCAAGAAAGCCATTTACTCACCTTATTACTGATTTATTGTAGAGAATATTAAAGGATATGAATCAACAGCCAGATGAAGAGATACATAGGTCAAAGTATGAGGAAAGGGCGCAGATCTTCCATACCCTCTGCAGGCAAGCCACTCTTCCCAGATCTCTGGGTGTTCACCAACCTGGAAACTCTTTGAACCCTGTCCTTTTGGATTTTTATGGACGGTTCATTACATAGACATGATCGATTAGACCACTGACTGTTCTCCTCTCCTTGTCCCCTCCCTGGAGATTGGGGCGGGGGTACTGCAAGCTCCAACTCTCTAATCAAATGGTTGGCTCCACTGGCAACCAGACCCTAACCCCAGTTACTTTCCAAAAGTCACCTCATTAACATTAATTAGGCTCTCATCACTTAGGAAATTCGAAGAGTTTGCGGAAGCTGTGAGCCAGGAAGCTGACAGAACAAAGATTATTTACATATTTGGTCACCTGAATGACTAAAGATACAATTTTTATACAATATATCACAATATTATGCTACTATAAGGATCTTTGAATATTTTAAAAGCTTAGACACAAAATTTCTTGGCTGTTAGGTAAGGAATGAACTACAGTGGGTTTATGAAATATGAAACCTGTCAATGTTGAAAAAAAAGTCACAGAAAACTAAAATAAGGTGCTGATAAGGTCTTATTACTAGTGATCCTGTTAGTCCAGAGAGAATATTTTTTATACGCAATAATGTAAATCTACTTACGGTGTAATATACTTCTTAGCTAATATAATTTTATCATCTTTGTGTTTTCATAAAACCCTAGCACTTAACATATTCTGCCATATGTTAAGGTTCTTTATATTTCTTTCCCCTGGATGCTATAATTTTCTTGAGGGCAGAAACTGTTTATTTCTCCTAACATATGTGTTGCTTACATTAAATATTAGAAAATGTTCTTTTAAAGGAATGACAATCAATTAGCAAATAAAAAAAGAAAATGTTGTCTTTACTTTTTATAGAAGAGAGCGAGAAAACCCTGGAAGTTGTGAATTTTACTGTATATGGCACAAAATTAGTTGCAGTGTCTTGGGTCATGACCGTGTAACATCTGTCCTGGTTGATGGTGTTGAAATTTTGTAGTCATACCTGGGACCTCCACTGAACAAATGTGCTTAATGTATATTAGTGTGATGAACGTTGTCCGAGTTTAGCCTCAAATGGTATAAATAATGTTAAAAAATTGCAACAACTGGAGTTATGTTTGATAGAGTAGCTCATTTTATTCAAAGAACAATGCTTGTGAAAATGCTTTATAAATTGCAAAGTTGTACAACTAAGAAGATCGCGAAGGAATTTTCTGGCATGGTGCCTATTTCGACCTTGATGCTGAACCCACCTTTATATTCAGAATCACTTAAAAATATTTTATGGGTAAATCACTGGCCTAACATAAGTTGACAATGCTGTAGAAACATTTTAAGGTGCCAATTTCATTGATTAGATTATCTTGTGCATTTACAGCTGTATAGGCAGGGGTGTAATAAATTTATTGGCTCGTAAATTTGGTTCCCTTAGTTGTAAAACATTAAAAAATGTGTAGCGCATTGCAATTTGGAGTGGCTAATTGTTGTTGATTATGGTCATTTCCAAAGGTGTTTGATACCATAAATGTTTCATTACTTATTTTTCTTTAAACTTTTATCTTCCCAGACAACCCATTTGTTGGGGTTAAAGCACCAATGAAATTGCCAGTAAAAATTGTTAATAGGCAGGTATATACTTACTGATTTTTGTAAACTATTTTGGAATAATTTTAGATTTACAAAAACTTGCAAAGATGTGAATATGCATTCTGAATTTTCCTGATAGTTTTTAAATTAGTATTTCTATTAAAGTGTAATGTTTTTAATAAGAATGCCCTTGCCCCTAATTTTTGTTCAATGGAAAAGTATTATGTTTTAAAGTATATTATGTGTAGGGGAAAGTAGGCTGGTTTAGTTGTGCTTTTCCCTTAAAAGCCCATTTTCCTGCAGTGTAACATGGCTACCAATTTCATGGAGAGCTGTGCGACAGTAATGTGTGTATATGTGGTTTGTGTTCTACATTTATGAGCATGCATAAACTCTGTTGAATCAGGACCACGGGGATCATTTAATTATAGAATCAGAAATATGCCTGGTGAAATGTTCATGTTATATTTTTAAAAATAAAGACAGTGGTTTAAAATAGTATGTGCCAAGTTTTTATTTCCCCCTTTTCTCCTCTACTCTGTTGTAGCAGTGTAGTAACATGGGAGAGTCGTTTATAAGAACAGAGAAGTACTACATTTTACTGAATTTAAGATGCATTCAGTTATAAGACATATCATTAACTTATGTGTCATTAAAAGACCACAGCCTTTAAACTATGACACAATGCTGAGATGTACGTCACTGATAATAAGATACATCCCGGTTTCAGCTATGTGAAAATAAAGAAAAAAATGTGCATTTTAGATCCATGTAAAACATTCATCATGCCGACACAATTATTTTACTTGAGGTTTAACTTTAGGAAGTCAATGTGAAAAATCATTTATTTGTGTTGTGTTACTTGTCTCTATGTTCAGAGACTGTTGGAGACATGTTCTAATCAGTGTCTCTTATTTTAGGAATATATAAACATTTTCATTGAAGTGTCATTTCTGTAGGTAAGTAGGAGTGCTTTCCAGGGACAGAGAATAAAGGGCCAGACCCTGCTCTGTGCAACTTGAGTATTTGTGCTGAGTGGCCTCCAAGAGGCATTTCATTGTTTCCAAAATTTCAGTTTTTTACTTTACTGCTTGATTTTTCGCTCTCCCAGGTTGTAGTCTAAAACAACTTTTCTCGACCCTGATTCTTCCCCAAACTACTATTACATTTCTTTTTTCCATCACATTACCACTCATTTCTTCTTTCCCAGCATTGCCTGAGTCCCAGACACTTCCTCACCTCAGTTACTTAATCAATTCTTTGCATAAGATTTACGCCTCTACCATTTTGCTAAAAATGTCCTCTGAGGTCCCAGTAGCTTTCCAATTTTAGTTCATTTGTTAAAACTCTTACTACTCTTGCACTTGGCTCTCCCAGCTCTCTCGCTTCTCTCTCTTGAGCACTATGGCTACAGTTTTCATCTTTGTGCTGATTTTATAATCCCATGATGCCAGGTTTTCTTCCTATTTCATCTACTGTATTATTAAAAGAATATTAAAACATGAGGGAAACGCTCCATGAATTTATTATTCTGGTATATTATTAATTATTTCCACTCTTTGACTGTTTCCATCCTTGGTTTGACCACATGCCAACACATTTTTCTTTCTTTTTTTCTCTCTTTGTTGTAACCTTGGTAGGCATATTATTTTATTTTCTACCTTCACATGATATCAATTATTTTTCCATGGTCCGTATGGTCTTCATTATTATCACATTAAAGGACAATAAACTATAGATTATTGATAAACTATAATTTTCTATATAATATTTCTCTTGTTGGACAGTTGTTTCTAGATTCTTTTTTTTGTTGTTTAAAACAACATTGTAGCGGAGTATATTTTCATTCATAAAATATTTTGCTTCTGTTGCATTATTTACATAAAATCCATTCCTGAGAGTGCCATTGATTACAAGGGTTTTGAACAGTTGTCTAAATGTTACCTGCTTTTAAAGGTGAAATCCCAGTTTATAGAGCCACAAGCAGTTTTAACTCAAGTTTACCATTATCAAATGTTCAAAAATATTTTGCTAACTTAATAGTTGCAAGTGTACAAAATATTACTTTGGTAATTTAATAGTTCTAAAATGATAACTACTACATTTTTGCTTTAATATTTATTTCTTGATTGTTTATGAGGATAAGCATGTCCCTTATGTTTAATGTTTCCTTATGAATTCTGTCCATGTTCTATATCTAATATATCTAATAATCTAGGACAAAAACTATAACAGAGAAACTTATTTAGGTTATAGAATTTCTAAACTGTTTTTTTTTTTAATTTGTAGGGGTAGTCCTGCATATTAAGTGAAATGCTTTAAATTCTTGTAACTCTTCTCATGTTAAATGGGCTTTTCCCCTCTCATTACATAGAGATTTGGAGGAAAACCTGGTAATTTTTTCCCTTTGTTAACGGGCCAGTTTTCTTGTTATGGTAGCATAAATTATTCTCTTATATGCAGCCATTTGAGGAAAATATTGTTGTTGAATTGTACCTAATATTTTTTCTGCCTTTGCTTTTTATTTGAAAATACTTTTAATATGTAACATAAAATTTAAGTAATTTAGATATTGTATGATAATTTTGGCCAATGAAAAATGGCTTTTAAGTCCTTGGTATAATATTTATGTTGACAGTAATGAAAGAGATGCTTTTCTGAATTAACCTTAACCAACTGATGTGGAGTACAGTTTCATGGGTCATTTAGGCTTGCTTTTTTTTTTTTTTCTGTTTATTTAACAATGGACTCTGATCTTTTTCTGTAATGCTGCTCTCACAACTGGATGCATTTGGGTTGTAATCTGTGCACCATCAAGTTAACTCATTTTGAAATATTTCTTTTAAACCTCTGTATCCTTGAACTTGCCTTTCATTTACTGTTACTTAACTGTTACCTCTCTTTCATTGACATGATGGGTATTTCCTAAAGCTCCATCCATAGTTGTCGTCTCCTTTTATACGTTCTTTTTCATGAGCTCAGCTGTCTTCCATTTTGGACTATTTCAGACCCACCTTAAACCGCTGCTTGAGCCCTGGCTTCCCTTACCAGCGATATTTTTAACTCCTTTCTTGACTCTGTTCCTTTATAGCTGATTCCCAAGCTTAAGTGTCTGGCCAACCATGTAAATGAGTAAAAGCAGGCCTTAGGGTAAGAAAAAATATTTTTCTACACTAAGAAAAACAACAGAGAGAGTGGAGTGATAAATGACCATCGACATCGGCCCGGGGTCGGGAAGGACAGGCCTGGGGATGCAGAGAGTGGGAGACCGACCGCAGGCCCCGTGCGGGCCGCTTGGCTCCCGCCGTTCTTGCTGTTTGGGGATATGGGCCCGCGGTTCCCAGATCTCCCAGGTTTTCAAGGGAAGCTGTAAATCAGGACTTGCATGTGAAATATCCTGAGTTTTAAGGGTTGGTTTGAATTTTTGTAAAATACTGCAAGGGCCAGAGAAAATATACCTGTGGACCAAGTTCAATTTTTAGGCTCTTAGCTCATAACCTCATCCTGTAAAGGCACTTCACATTTTGCAAGTTATCACCAAGTACTCCTGTATCTCCCATTCTTCTCTTCATTTCTTTGTGCATCCACTGGGAGAATCATCCACCTAGTTTTTTAAGCTAGGAACTTCCAAATCATCATTGACACCTCTCTCCCTTGTTGCTTCTTAATTTTGGAGAGAGATCTGGGTCAAGGAAAAAGTTTTTTATGAATTAAGGAAGATTTGAACACATTCATAGGCAGGAGGGAAGAGGCCAAGGGAGGGGATAGTGGGCAGCGCTCAGTGTGCCCACTGGGGTTGGGACCCAGGATGTGGAGTCCAGCCGTAACCTACACGGCCTGATGCCGGTCTACCCTTCATATTTTTACTGCTGAATAATCTTGTTTTAACTCAAAATAACCATTGTCCTTTTTGTGGTTGTATTTCCTGGACTTTCTTGAGGAACTGTTTTATACTTTAAAACATGTTCTTTGTTTTCCTATATTAATTATTTTTCTTAGGTATTCTTGAATTTGATACTTCTTTTCATATTGCCGATGTCCTAGAATGGATGTGTAGGGGAGGTAAATAAACCTTTCCTCCACCCTCCTAGGGTCTCTGGCTGAGCTCGAGAAGTAGGTTGACATCGATTAGCAGGAGAATAACCTACAATTTTTGTTAAAAAACATGTACAAGGGAGCTTTCACAGGAAAATAAGACACAAGAAACCCAGATAAGCCTAAGTATTTATATATTAGGTTGAACAAAGAGCAGTTATTGTGAAAAAGTAAAATATATGGGGAAGTTAAAGGAAGATAATAGGGTTATTTTTAAAAGCTTGTTTGTACAGATTCTTCTCAGCCTCAGCTCCCTGTCGCTGATGATCAGTGTTCCTTTCCTCCAGGTGCAGGGAGAGCATCTTCCAAATGGGAATTTTATCTTCTGTTTTCTGGAAGAAAAGGGAGATCAGAGTGCCTATATGCACCTGTTGTTTTTTAAGTCCTCTAGCTCAAAATAGTAATCCAAATACACGTGTTTGAGGGTGTCATATTCTAGGCCCCTTTGCTTTTTTATCATGTATTTATTTGTGGCAAATGATGAAACCAAAAAGTTGAATTCAGTGTTGTAGAGATTCTGCTCACCTGCAGAGCCTATGGGGTTAGATTTGTAGGAGTCATGACAGATAGGCAAGCCCTGTTGGGTGGGGTGGATTTTCCCATAACTGTGTGGGTTCCTTGCTTTCTGAGTGTAGGTAAACTGTAAGTTTTAAGTTATCTGGAACATTGTCCAGTTTCTCCAGTTCCAAGGATCACTCTGGTATTACTCATGGCGTTAATGTAGGGACTAATGCCACCCATAGCTTGTCACAGAGAGAGAAGGGACTGATGTGGGTGTCATGTTCTTTAATTACCTGGTTCATCATCCATGGTATCCTTCTTCTGCTGACAGAGTTGTTAGTTTTTTCTAGGTTCCACTAGGAAGAACTTTTTGGAGGCCTATCCTCTTATTTCTAAGGGGTTATTAGTCTTTCAGATTTGTTGAGTTTTGTCTTCAATCTAAATGCTTCCTATTTCTTAGAATTTCTTACTACCCCGGTCTGCTGATGTCATCTGTTCTGGGATTTCCTGTATTTCTGGGAATTTATGTGTATTTTTATATTTCTTATTAAAGTTATTGAGATTGGAGGAGGGACAAAAAGGTAAATTTGTGGGGTGTTAACAGTCTTGACCAAGCAATCTTTTCTTTCTGTACAGCTTTGCTTGTTCTGTTTCTGCTCATGCTATTTCCCTGTAATCCTCTCTCTGCGTGTGCAGATCTCAAATATAATTTGCCATTCACTTTTGATGTATCTGTGACATTGCTCATAAGGGTTTTTGGTGTGGAATGGTTTTTCCCTGTCGTTCCTCCTGGGAAGTACTATTAGGGCACCATATAGTCTAGTAGCTCAACTCGAGGCCTATGTTCAAAATTGGGTTCTACTACTACTCAGTTGTAGAACTACTGTGTCGCCTTGCAGAATTATGTCTTTAACTCTTCCATCCCTCTTGAGAATTAGGGGCAAATAATAGCATCTGCCCCTTAATATTGTTGTGACCAATCAGATAGGAGAGTCAAGGTAAAACACCTGGGACATAAGTCCTGAAACTTTGTTAACTTAAAAAGTTTAGATGAATAAGTTCTTACCTGGACAGCTCCACTCAGGTGTGGCACTCTCTGTGTTGCCCAATTTCCTTCCCGCCTGCCTCTTCCTTTCCCAGACCCCAAGATCGAACTAACGTTCCCCTGCTCATCCCTCGGCATTTCTTTTATACCGATGCTGTGGTGCATGTCTCACAGTGTTATTTTAGTTAGTCAGAGGGTGTCTCAGCCATTGGGCGTGGTCTTTGGTGGGCTTACGGTGCCTTTGTTCCCCTAGGTGACACTGAATTAAATGGAGGCATTTCTTTGCTTGTATGCCTTTAAGTTTAAAAACCTGTAAAATTCATAGTGGGATTCCCATTTTACCTAGTGTTGCAATCCAGATTCTTTAGAAAAACAGAACCAATAGGAAGACAGAAGCTGATACTCAAGACTTGAAGGAGAATTTCTTCACCTTTAGGAAGCCTTAGTCTTTGAGATTAAGGCCTCCAACTGATCGGATGAGGCCCACCCACATTATTGAGGCTAATCTCCTTTACTTAAAAGTCAGCTGATTGTAGCTCTTAACTACTTCTACAAAATACCTTCACAGCAACATCTAGATTAGTATCAATACTTGATTAAATAACCGAGTACTATAGCCTAGCCAAGTGAACATATAAAACCAACCATGATGCTTAGTCTGTAGGCTTAACCAGTGTAGAAAGACATTATCTGATTGGTTAAATATTATTATATCAGTAGGGTTTAGGCCATAGACACCAATGTCATCAAACATTCGATTCATGCTGCAAATTCTTAGCAACAGTATTGTTTTTAGTGACAGTAGAGCATGTATGGTGATAGTGAGATCTTTGCATGTTTAACCAACTTGCCTGAGAAGAGTGGTCTCTCATGTGAGTAAATATGACAGTTATGAATTGAGCCTGTTTGCTTTATGCTTGTTTTTAGTGAAAAGATCTGTATATTGGCTGAATTTCAAAAATCTCATAAAGAACCTGGTTATTTAGAATTCAGGCCAAATGCACAGTTGTTACCGTAGAGAGGAAAGCAGACACTGCCTTCTGATGACTCAGTGTGCTCTGAAAAAAAGAATGCGGAATTCGTGTAGCAAAATTATGCCTTAATAAATTCAGTGACTGTTAGACTGATACATTTAGTCCATACCCTTGAGAATGAAAACTAATGGTTTCTCTTAACATATATCTAGTGTATTCTATCGCAGTTCATTTCTTCTGTTAACCCGTATAATTGCATCTTACATAAGTAAAGATTGTCACTTCTTCTTAAAATAGAAATCTGTTCTATGGTCCATGGAACTGCTCTTTTTAAAATAGTACTGTTAGAAAGCAAACAAAATGAATTAGAGCTGAATCAGCTAGAACTGTGACTTGATCTCTTTATGTAATTTACCATCTGCTGTAAAGATTTTGTACCTACTCCCACCTATGTAAAATATGGACCATAATATTCTACATTCTGAACACTATTATATACCATTATCATCAAGAAAAATAGATTGTGTCTTTGAAGCCAAATTTAAATACATAGTTTATGCTTTTCCCAGTTGTTAAAATTTGTTAACCGTATATGGTGTGAAGAACCTTTGCTTTGAGGGTGGGTAGTAGGCTCCTGAGCGTCCTTCCTTCTCACCTCTGCCGGGCAAGTGAGTTTAGCAAACAGTGACACCAGTGCTAATCACGGTCAGAGGTAATGGATGCAACTGTGAGCAGTTCTGCTCACGTGAGGGTTTTGTTTTTAATCCCTCTGTATTGATTTGACAAGTTTTTTAAAGTTTTATACATATATAATTTTTGGTAGAAAATATATATAATTTTATGTCTATATAAAATGTACTTTTAAACAAATCCAAAGTCAGTTGGTATGAGCCTAAGAGAAGCAACCACACCTGCTGTGGTAGGCGACTAACAAAATAACAGATTTTAAATACTTTTTTCCTTCTGAAAAGCTCCAGTGTAGATGATGCTTTTTCAAGTGTTGTACTTAGACTTTGGGAATTTAAGTGCTGTCTTTTTAAAATAACAAATGAGAACTACAGTTTTGTTTAACCTAGCGTTTGGCTCAGTATTGTATTCAAAGCTATAGAGGATGATGCTATTATCTCTTGGAGGACTCATTTGTCTGTCTTGGAAACATTCACAATACCAACCACAAAACTACCGGAAGCTTTTAATGACTATTATGAGGTACTGAGCCAGCCTTCAGCGAGTTTGTCATCTAACTTTTAAAATTTTAGTTTATACTTAATTTCTTTCTGAAAAAGTATTTAGGGATATTGTCCCCTTGAATTTTTCCACACTGTTGCATTTGGTATCAGAGTTCAATGATAATGCTGCAAACCACGTTTTGTTTTTTTATTCTCCTGTTGGAATTTAGGTTGCCTACAGTGTTCTGTGGTTATGAACAATGGACAGCTGTGACCATAAACTTAGCAGTGGAATTGCTCTCTGGTGGGTTATGCTCATGCTTGACGATTTTCATAGCGATAGTGCCCTCGTAGAACTCCCACCAGAGTCCGACGTTCCGACATTTCCATTGCTCCATAGCTTCGCCACACACTTAACTTTTTAAACTTAGCTAAGCTGGTAGGTGTGTAAAGGTGCTTTTTATTTGTATTTCTCTAATTATCAAAGAAACTAAGTATTTACTTCCTGTACTTAAGGATCTTTTGTATTTTCTTTTCTTTTATAACTTACATCCATTTTTCTCTTGGACTGTCTTTCTTATAAATTTATAAGAGATATATTCTAGATCTTATATTTTATGGGTTATATATTTTCTAATTTATGTTTTATTTTCTTTATGATGTCTTTTAAAGAATAGGACTTCCTTATTTTAATGCAGTGTTTATTTTTCTTCTTTGTATTGTTAACCTATTTTGAGGCCATAAAATATAGTTTTATTGTCTATTAAAGATTTTATAATCTTAAAATGGAATTGATTTAAATAGAGAGTGGAGTAAGGATTAAATTTTCCATCCTCCTTGCCCCGTTTATTTAAGTATTGAGGTATTTATTTTTATTAGTATGGACTCATGGATATTTGTTTTATCCTGTGTGTTATAAGCTGTTAGTGTAATTTTTTATTTCTCAAATTACCCCAGATTTGATCCCTTCAGGTTGTGTCTAGTGTACTTTTGATAAGTCCCCATCTTTATTTTCTTGTACCATAAGATATTCCAGGTTCAATGGATACTTTCCCTACTCAGCTTTGCAACTGGACATTTCTCTAACTAGTTCCCTTTTTTTTTTTTTTTTTAAATTGGAAGACAGTGTTTAGAAACCAATATCTGGCTATCAGGTGTGCTCATGGCTATGGGATATCGTTGCCCTATGTTCCCTCAGAGGACAGAACTAGGAAATATAAATAGATAGATAGATAGATAGAGAGAGAGAGAGAGAGAGAGAGAGAGATATGTAAATCCACACACACACACATACCTACATATACCTATCTATATCTATCTGTCAATCTGTCTGTCATCTACAGAAATATATATTAAAAACCGTGATACCTGTGATTCAAGTCCAACATCGTAGAGTTCATTCTGGCCTTTTCCCTTTATTTGTTTTGTCTCCAGCTTCAGAGTACATAGTCAGGATACTGGTTAGGCTGCTGCTTTTTCACTGTATTCTCGTAAGTGTGGTGATGTTGTGCATTGGTAATGCAGTTCATTTGTTTCTGATAGTGTTTCATTTTGACTTAACCCCAAATTCTGGTTGATTTTAATTATTTACTTTTTTAATTTTGCGAAACATTCCCATGGCTATAAATGTCAAAACTACCCAAAAAGATATACTTGGAGAACTTTCATTTCCCCTCCACTTCTGTGTTCCATTCTCATTCCTCTAATTCCTTCTCCACTGGCTCCATAATGCCTATAAAATAAAATCCAAATGTAGTGTAATTGTCAAGTCCCTCTGTCACCTCGGTTTCACTTGTCCTTGTATACTGCGTTCTGGCTGCCTCAGATTTTTTGTTATTCCTTAAACTTGTCTGGTTTATTCATGCTTCTGAGCCTTTGGACGTTCTCTCTCTCTCCTTGGAGTGATGGTCTATTCCCTCTTACCTTGCTCATTTTTAACTATTCAAAACCCATTCTAACTTTTACCTACTATATGAAGATTTCCTTTCCTGCCTCCCCCCTCACTTCTCCTACATTTATTAATAATAATTTTTCCATGGCACTTGTCATATTGTGTAATTTTTATGACATTGATGCAGGATATGATCAAGATGGCAGAGGAGTGAATGGAAGTCACACTGACCTCCTTCCAGGACCAATCTGGAATTACAACTAAATTGCGGAGAAATCAGCTGGAACAAACAACTGAACACTAGTGAGAGAGAAGCCTTATAGCCTCGGACAGACAGAAGAATCAGTTCAGCTCAACCTGACTGGTAAGGAGTGTGGCGGAGACTCAAGAAGGCTGGCCGGGCACCCTCAGAGGGCAGCACCAGAAGGATATTTAAGCGGCCAATTGGATCCCCCTGAGAAAAGTGGGGTCTAAACCATAAGTGGGGATCCCCAGCCTACAGCACCAGAGCCCAAAAAGTATAGAGATAACAGCCAGCTGCGAAGAGTGGCAGGGTCACCCTCTGCCAGAGATGGGCGGCTGGAGACTGACAGAACCATTTAAAGGGCCAATGCATAAATTTTCATCTGCAGCCACTTACCCTGGGCTCTGGCAAAGGTGGGGGCAGAATGGGCTAGAGATGCCTGAGGGGAGACTGGGGACGGAGGCTTTGGGGAGAGAGCTGAGAAAGTAGCCTCCGGGCCCTTGATGCTGAGTCATCCCCCATGTGGCAGCGGCCATCTTGCTCAGGCAGACCACTCCCCTGAGTGGCAGCAAACGGAGAGGAAACAATAACCCCACCCCTAGGAGGAACTCTGCCCTGTCCTTGTGGTGCTTAAGCCTGACTGGTGAGTGCAGAGTGACTAGCTTAACAACTGAAGGAGACAGCCATAGACTGTAGATCCCAGGAAGCCTCGAACAGACTGCCTAAGATCAGACAGGGTCAACATTTGACATCACCAGAGGTGGATCCAGAAAGAAAAAACAGCAGCAAATACTAGAGGCTACCGAGACGAAATCCACTGTGGCCTTCTCCATGATTTGCGCTCTTTTCCTTCCTACATAGTTTTTCAACATTCATTTCTTGTCCATCAGGTTGGTGCATATTAAGTCACTAGATTTTATACTATAGTTTATTTTTCTCCTTTCTTATAATAGTCTTAATCTCTTCACAGCCTTATTAATACTGGTTCATTTGCTGTTGATCATGGGATTGCAGGGGGTAGTTAGTTCTGTGGTCATGGGTTTGTTTCCTGGGCTTTGTGGTTTTGCTCTGGCAGCCAAATAATGGGAAGACAAAGAAACAACTCCCAATCAAAAGGAAAGGAGAAATCCTCAGAAAGACTACTACATGAAATAGAGGCAAGAAAACTATTGGATATTGAGTTCAAAACAATGGTTATAAAGGAGTTCAGTGAACTCAATGAGCTCAGCGAGAATTACCAAAAACTATAGGGAAACTATGAGGAACTTACTGCAAACTATATCAGCATGAAAAAACATAGAAACTATCAACAAGAGCTAAGAGGAAATGAAGAATACAATTTCTGAATTGAAGAACACAGTAGAAGGAATCAAAAGCAGGCTTGATGAGCAGAGGATTGAATCAGTGAGCTGGAGGACATGGTAGAAAAAAACTCCCAGAAGGAGCAAGTAAATGAAAAAAGGCTCAAAAAGAATGAAGAGGGGTTAAGGGGAATGCAGAACTACATGAAACGTAATTATATTCATATCACAGGAATACCAGAAGGAGAAGAAGAGGAGCAAGGGATAGAAAACATGTTTGAAAAAGTAATGATGGAAAACTTTCCTAATTTGAGGAGAGAAAAAGTCACACAAGTCCAGGAAGCACAGAGGGTCCCTCCCAATCAAGAGGAACCCAAAGAGACCCACTCCGTATCATAATTAAAATGGCAGATATCAAAGACAAAGAGAGAATCTTAAAGACAGCAAGGGAGGAACAGGATATAACATATAAGGGAGCCCGAATAAGGCTAGTAGCTGACTTCTCCACAGAAACACTACAAACCACAAGGAAATGGCAAGAAATATTCCAAGTAATGAAAAGCAAAGGTCTGCAACCAAGACTCCTCTAACCAGCAAGGCTCTCAATTAAAATGGAAGGCAAAATAAGGAGTTTCCCAGACAAAAGAAGGCTAAAAGAATATACCTCTACCAAACCAGCATTGCAAGATATGCTAAAGGGACTGCTTTAAGAAGATGAAGAAAAAGAGTGAGAGAGAGAGGAACACAAGTAGAAAGGGAAAAACTGAACAAGTACCTAGTAATAATAACTTTAAATGTAAATGGATTAAATGCTCCAATTAAAAGACATAGAGTAGCTGAATGGATAAGAAAACAAGACCCACACATATGCTGCCTACAAGAGACCTACCTCAGGACAAAAACCTACCCAGACTGAAATGAAAGGGTTGGAAAAAAATATTCCAAGCAAATGGACAGGAGAAAAAAGCTGGGGTAGCAATACTTATATCAGACAAAATAGACTTCAAAATGAAGGCCATAAAAAGAGACACAGAAGGACACTTCATAATACTCAAAGGAAGAATCCATCAAGAAGACATAAACATTGTAAATCTATATGTACCCAACATAGGAGCACCCAAATATGTAAGGAAAATCCTGGAGGACTTCAAGAAAGATATAGACAGTAACACACTTATAGTAGGAGATTTTACTACCCCACTGTCAACAATGGATAGATCATCCAAACAAAATATCAACAAGGATATGGTGGACTTGAATGATGCATTAGATCAAATGGACCTGATATACATTGAACCTTCCATCCCAAAGAAGCAAACTACACATTCTTTTCAAATGCACATGGAACAGTTTCAAAGATAGACCACATGATAGGACATAAAACAAACCTCAACAAAAATCATATCAAGCATTTTCTCAGACTACAAGGGCTTAAAACTAGAAACCAACCTCAAGGAAAAAACTCAAAAACATTTAAACTCATGGAGACTGAATAGCATGCTATTAAACAATGTATCGGTCAATAATGAGATCAAAGAAGAAATCAAAAAGTTTCTGGAAACAAATGAAAGTGAACATACAACAGTCCAAAGCCTATGGGACACAATGAAGGCAGTCCTGGGAAGAAAGTTCATAGCAATACAGGCCTACCTAAAAAAGATAGGAACATTTCGAATAAACAACCTAACCCTTCATCTACAAGAACTGGAGAATCAACAACAAACAAAACCCAGAGCGAGCAGAAACAAGGAAATAATCAAGATCCGAGCAGAATTGAATGACCCAGAGACTAAAAGGACCATTCAAAGGATCAATAAGTCCAGGAGCTGGTTCTTTGAAAAGATAAACAAAATGGACAACCCTTTAAGCAGACTCATCAAGAAAAAAGGGAGAGGACTCAAATAAATAAAACCAGAAATGAAAGAGGAGAAAGTACAACTGATGTCACAGAAATACAAAGGATTGTAAGAAATTACTATGAACAACTCTATGCCAAGAAATTTGAAAATCTGGGTGAAATGGACAAATTTCTAGAAAAATATAATCTTCCAAAACTGAATGAAGAAGATGCAGAAAGCCTGAACAGACTGAGAACAGGTGGTGAAACTGAAGCAGTAATCAAAAAACTCCAGGCACACAAAAGCCCTGGACCGGATGGTTTCACACGAGAATTTTACAAAACATTTAAGGAAGAGCTAACCTCTGTCCTTCTCAGACTATTCCAAAAAATCCAAGAAGAGGGAAGACTCCCAAACTCTTTTTATGAGGCCTAATCCCCAAACCAGGTAAAGACACAACAAAGAAAGAAAACGACAGGCCAACATCACTGATGAACATAGATGCTAAAATTCTCAACAAAATATTTGCAAACCACATCCAATATATTAAGAAGATCATCCACCATGATCAAGTGGGATTCATCCCAGGGATGCAAGGATGGTACAATATTCACAAATAAATAAATGTAATACAAAACACAGGATCACATAAACAAAATCACATAAACAAAAGGAAAGACAAAAATCACATGATCATACAAATAGATGTGGAAAAAGCATTTGATAAGGTACAGCACCCATTTATGATAAAAACACTCAGCAAAGTGGGAATAAAGGGGGCATACCTCAACATAATAAAGGCTATATACGAGAAACCTACATCCAACAGTATACTGAACAGGCAAAAATGAAAAGCTTTCCCACTAAGATCAGGAACAAGACAAGGATGTCCACTTTCACCACTTTTATTCAACATAGTATTAGAAGTCCTAGCCATAGCCATCAGACAAGAAAAAGAAATAAAAGGCATCCAAATTGGAAAGGAGGAAGTAAAACTGTCATTTCTGCAGATGACGTGATAGTGTAGACAGAAAACCCTGCATACTCCACCAAAAACTACTCGACCTAATGAGTGAATTTGGCAAAACAACAGGATACAAAGTCAGTATTCAGAAATCAAAGACATTTTTCTATACCAACAACAAAATATCAGAATCAGAAATCAGGGAAACAATTGCATTTACAGTAGCAACAAGAAAAATAAAGTACCTAGGAATAAACTTAACCAAGGAGGTTAAAGACCTGTACTCAGAAAACTAAACAACACTGAAGAAAGAATTAAGGAAGACAGAAATAAATGGAAGCATGTACCATGTTCATGGATTGGAAGAATTAACATCATCAAAATGTCCGTACTACCAAAAGCAATTTATAGATTCAATGCAATCCCTATGAAAATACCAATAACATATTTCACGGATATAGAACAAACATTTCAAAAACTTATATGGAATCATAAATGACCCCGAATAGCTGCAGCAATTTTGAGAAAGAACAAAGTAGGATCACAATACCTGACATCAACCTATATTATAAGGCCACTGTAATCAAAACAGTCTGGTACTGGCATAAGAGCAGACACATAGATCAATGAAACAGAATAGAGAGCCCATAAATAAACCTATGTCTCTATGGTCAATGAATATTTGACAAAGGGGGCAGAAGCATAAAATGGAGTAAAAATAGCCTCTGCAACAAATTGGGAGATCTGGACAGCTACATGCAAAAAAAAAGAAAGAAATTCGACCACCAACTTTCACCACACACAAAAATAAACTCAAGATGGGTAAAAGGCTTAAATAGAAGTTGCGACACCATAAAAGTCCTAGAGGAGACATAAGCAGGAAAATCTCAGATATTCCATGCAGCTATACTTTCACTGATATGTCCCCTAAAGCAAGGGACATAAAGGAAAGAATAAACAAATGGGACTTCATCAAAGTAAGAAGCTTCTGCACGGCTAAAGAAAACATCAGCAAAATGAAAAGGGAACCAACCGTATGGGAAAATATATTTGCCAATGATACCTCAGACAAGGGTTTGATCTCCAAAATATATAAAGAACTCATAGGACTCCACTCTAGGAAGACAAACAATCCAATTAAAAAATGGGCAAAGGACCTGAACAGACAGACACTTCTCCAAGGAGGACATACAGGGGGCCTAGAGACATATGAAAGGATGCTCAGCATCACTAGCCATCAGAGAGATGCAGATTAGAACCAGAGTGAGATACCACTTCACACCAGCCAGAATGGCCATCATAAATGAATCAACAAACAACAAGTGCTGGCGATGTTGTGGAGAAAAGGGACCCTAGTATGCTGTTGGTGGGAATACAGACTGGTACAGCCACCGTGGAAAAAGATTGGAATTTCCTCCAAAAACTAAAAAGGGATGTGCCTTTTGACCCAGCAGTTCCACTGCTGGCATTATACCCTAAGAATCCTGAAACACCAGTTCAGAAGAACTTATGCACCCCAGTGTTCATAGCAGCGCAATTTGCAATAGTCAAGCGCTGGAAGCAACCTAAGTGCCCAACAGTAAATGAATGGAACAAAAAACTATGGTCCATTGACAATGGCATAGTACACGGCAGAAAGAAAGAAAGAAAGAAAGAGCTCCTACCCTTCGCGACGGAGAGCATTATGCTAAGTGAAATAAGCCAGGCAGTGAAAGACAGATACCATATGACCTCACCTGTAAGTGGAACCCAGTCAACAAAATAAATAAGCAAGCAAAATATAACCAGGAACATTGAAATGAAAAAGAAACTGATAGTAACCAGAGGGGAGAAAGGAGGGGGATAAAGGGAACAGGAGGGGAATGGTCATCAAGGAACATGTATAAAGGACCCAGGGACAAAACCAAATGGGGGAAGGATTGAGGGCAGGAGGTAGGGAGGGGTGGGTCTGGAGGAAACTGGTGGCAGGAAAATGTTGCCAAAAAGAAAAAGAAAAAAAGACAGGAGGAGGCTAAGAATAGTATAGGAAATTGAGAAGCCAAAGAACTGATATGTACAACCCATAAACTTGAACCAAGAGGTGTAGGGATGATGGAATGGGGTGCAGGGCAGAGGGGGTAAAGGGGAGAAAAAAGGGGACATCTGTATAGCATAAGCAATAAAATATACAAAAAATCATTGATGCATAGGTGTGTGTTTGCATCTAGTTCAATTTCTCACACATATCAGTTGTGCAGTAAATGCAATGTAGGGAATGGGTTTTGAATTCTTTTCATTTATTTATTCTTTACTCCTTTGCTCTTTATTTCACTCATGATATAAGCTGAGACTCATAGGTGAATTCATATAATGTGATGCCCATTATCTTGTTGTCATTAGAATTTTCATATTCTCTGCCACTCCTAATATGTTTGGGCATAATCCTGGTAATGTAAGGCCTTTTATGATCTGTGGAAAGTTAAAATGTTCAATTAAATTTTAGACCCAGTATATAGGGACAAGATGACATCGAGGTATAGAAATGGTTTAAAATATGCAGACCTAGAAAGTCAAGACCATTGTGTCTATCAGGGTTGCTTCCTTGCTTGAAAAGCTGAAATTTTCTGCCCATTTAATCTGTTAGATTGGAAGAAATTGTATTGGAAATAAATCTCTTCAACAATCTTTTAAGGACCCTAGTCAGCTTTTAAAATGTCATTATTTTTGTCCACAGTGCAAGTTCAGCGACCTTCCAAATTGTGTTTCTAAGCTGTTTATGTTACTTTGTAGTCTGTATAGATTATTCAACAGATTATGTTAAAATGTAGGGGTTTATTCCATCAGTCTCTTAATCTACCATCTGTTACTTTCCTCACTCCCTCTGTACTGCGTTCTCCTCCTGACACTCCTGTGAGTTCCATTTAATCACAGCTCATTCTCTGAAGCCCTGTCTGGAATTCAGAATAGAGGTTTAGTTGCAGTGCAGACATCGCATTAAATAAAGGGAGGCTTCATGGCTGCGCACTGTGAGGACACAAGGCTTACTGGTGCCTCAGGGTGTTTGATGTCCAGGGAGAGTAGCTGTGAGGAAGCATCCACTTACAGAATTAGCCCGTATTCTTTGTTTATTAAAAAAATTAAAATACTTTACTTTTTTGTGCAAGTGTAACACATGTAAAGACAAGTGAGTACTAAGTGAACACTTTGGTAACTTTTTACCAAAGGGAATGTAATCATGAAACCACCACTTAAATCAGGGAATCCAGCATCACTAGCCCACCAAAATTCCCCCTTGCACCCTTCCTGGTCTCTACTGTCCCCCCACACTCAAAGGTAACTACTGTCCTGACTCAAATAATTTTACCTGTTTTTGAACTTTATAACGTGGCATCATACAATATATTTTTAAAGTTGTGTTTGTGAGATTCATTTGTGTTGTTGCATTAGGTATAGTTCATTTATATTCATTAATCTGTAACAATGAAACTGCAGCTTGTGCTGGCTACCTGCTTTTGTAAATAAGGTTTTATTGGAACACAGTCACATCCATTCATTTGCACATTGTCTGTGGCTGTTTTCACACTCCAAAGGCAGAGCTGAGTAGTTGCAACAGGACACAGAGACTATGGCCAAAAATATTTACTGTCTGACCCTTTGCAGAAAAAAAGCTGACTGACTCCTGATGTATAGTATTCAGTTATATGAATACTCTACAGTTTATTTGTTACTGAGTTTTCACTTCTTTGGATATTACTGTGTATGTGTTTGGGACTGATATACCTGTATGTGCGTTCCCGGTAGGCATTTCCCCAGGACTAAGTGGCACTGCTGGACCACAGTGTATATTTAGGCTCTGCTTTATTAGGTGTTGCTGAGCAGTTTTCCAGCTCACACTCCCACCAGCAGTGTATGAGAGCAGAATTGCTCCAGATCCTGAGACTTCGTGTCCTCGGATTTTCATTTTTAGTCATTCGGATCAGTGTGTAATTTTACGTCACTGTGGTTTTAGTGTGGACTTCCTTGGTAATGCTTGAGGCTGAGCACCTTTTTGTATGCTTATTGACAGCTTGGAAATCCTGTTTGGGTGGCCTGTCCTTTTCTTATTGCCTTGTGTGAATTCTTTGGAGGATATGGGTATGGAAAATACCTTTATTCTGACTTGCATCTTTATTTTTTAAGATTTTTTTTTCCTGAACCTGAAGGGGATCAGGAAATTGAGAAATGGTCGTCCCTCAATTTGCCTGAAAGTAGGGCATACATTTTCATTTTTAAAGGTGCACCCATCTTCCAAACCAGGAAGAGGACAATGATTTTTAATACCAGATATTGAGTGTGCATAATAAATCTTACTAACCAATTCTTATCTCCCATACATTTCCTACTCATCTTACCACAATTTATCATCCTTAGGAATCCATACCTCTTCCTTTGTCTAGTCACTTCTCTAAAATTAATTGCCCTTTGTTAAAAGGGCATATAAGTCCTTGGATCTAACCGCCTCCTTAAATTTTTACTTCTTTTCTGTTATATCCTTATTCATGTAAAAATATTAACATCAGTAAAGACATAATGCCTTTTCTCCTATTAATTTCTTTGTCAGTTTAATGCATGCCCCCAGGAACTGAACCTGAGAGGGTAGAGGAAGTTTTTTCCTCCTCTACAAACTGTAACTAAAGCCAACAACATGGCTGAACCTTTCATCACTACGGGAAGTGAAACTAGGCAAGGTGTTTGTAGGTGCACGGACAGGAGCTGTCCTCAGCCTTGTCGAGGCACACTACCCCCAGAAAACACCACGGCATCAATAGACTTTTATATATTTAACGCCTGCTTAATTAAGAGTGTGATATGCTATATTGTTATTTGTCCTAGAGTCTGAGTAAAGACAAAGTTTTTATCCTTCATTTTTGAATATTAAAAACCATTCTAGCGTCTTAGAGTCCCCAGTTCTGTGGGTGTATTTCTTTAGCATTCTATATCCATGCCAAATATTCAAAGATTTTATTAAGATGCAGTGTCAAATACTTGAATCAGATATGTGTTTGTATTTTTTTGATAACTATTATTTCCTCAGATCCCCGACATTAGAAATTTAGAAGCTGAAGATGATTTGTCTAATTTTAGGTTGCATCAAATTGAATATAGTAGATATGGGTTGTAGGGTTAGACTACATGATTTTTGAGGTCAATTTAATAATTCTGTTTTTGTTTCAATTTTATAAATAGCATTCCAGGACAGTATTACTAAATTAAAATGTATTTTGCTTCATTTGGTTTTTTTGGTGGTCAGATCTACGATAGAAACAGATGATTTGAACTTGAAAATATGTAGAGATACTCTCATACCACAGATACTTTCTCTAATTTCTAGTGCAGCTGCTTACTTTTAAGAGGCTGGTTTGCCTTTTAAAAACATAAAACATTTTTTATGCACCTATTTTATTTTAGTGAAATTTCTTGTATACTTAACTTTTTTTCCTTTTTAAACTATTTTTAACTTTTTATTTCTGTTTTTTTTCCAGGTTATACATTATTACTGTGGATGCTAATTGTCAAAATTTCTGCAGCCATGGCACGAGACTATAGTAAGTACTATACCATACTTCCTATGACCTGCCTTTAAAATGTGCTTTGTCTTTAAATTTCTCACTGAAGCTGTAGAAATTTAGAACAAAATTTTCAAAATCTATTTTTCTCAAAAGTTTCAATTCATTTGGTCATCTGCTTCTCGAATCTTTTGCCATGCATACATATATATTGTGATAGTGATAAACACAAGTCTTGCTCCAGCTATTCCCTGTGAATATAGCAGAATAGATACTAGGGTGGGAGCCACATCATATATCCAAATGATCCCCCACATTATGGAGTTGAAGAACTGACTGAAGCTCCAGGGTGGGCCCTGTGATTAGCGACAATCCTATCCCATCATCCCATCGACTCGTCATGGACAAAATATCAGCTAGTGTTGGGCATAACCTGGCCAGCGGGATGGTTTCAGGAATGGTCCAGTAATTTTGTTCTAGCCTATGAGACTCCAAGGTAGGCTTGCCAGGAGTTTCTGGCAAAAGCCTTCTAATTAACAGAGCTACAGGGAGAGCCTGCCTCTCTCTTCTTCTGGATGTTGTTTTGTGCCAGTGTGAGGTCTGGTGTGGCTGCAGCCTGAGCAAGGAGCCACACAAAGTGGAGGACAGGAGAGCCAGCCCTGGAGTCTGTCTCTCCTCCAGAAGTCCAAGCTTTTGAGCCAATACATTTCCTTTTTGTTTAAGCCAGTTTGCATTGGGAGCCAGAACATCCCAAGTGATTCACTTAATTTCCATTTTATTTTTAGTAATCCATTAGTTTTTCCCTGGGTAATGTGGGAGTAATTGCAAAGTGAGGCAAAATAGCAGCGTTACATTAAACTGGCAGGGCATGTTGCTGTTGACTGGCACGCTCTTCACGCTCAGTAGTTAACAGGTAGTGACTTTGTATTCAAAGACACTGGAGTAAAATATATCTCTTTTAGATTTCCCCCCTCCTCTCGAAGGTTTTTCCTTTTAATCAGCCCACGTGGGCTACGAATGCTGAAAAGGGTTTTGGACCACACCTAAAAAATCATCCCAGTGTATAGGCGCGTATTTGGCAGTGTGGACCTGCTCTTCGGAGAATCTGTACCCAAACTTCTAATTCCCTGTTTGCTTTTCAAAAGTAAATATGAATATTCCAAATATAAAAACTACATAAATACTAGAATAACAAATATCTGTATGTGCCCTCCCACCAACACTGGAAAATGAAACGTTTACTGATTCTCTGGAACAATTGAAAACCCAGGGGATGGCTCCATAGCTGCAGTGCCATTTGTCGCCTCTGAGGAACCACTGCCCTGGCTTTGGTCCTTATTCTCCTCATACTTCTGTTTGTCCTTTCACCACACATGTGTAGCATGGTTCTTGCATGTTTTTAACTTCAGGCAATGTAGATACTATGTGATTTATTCTGTAAAATCTCAGTTTAGAATAAATTCAGGATCACAGAAAGAGGCTATAAATTTATTCTCAGGTACTTGTCCAAAGATTACTAGGCATCTTAGCGATATGTACAGAAATGTGTTAGATTTTAAATGTCTGGTGAGTTTAATCAGCATACTGACAGCCTTTCATCTTCTGGAGTCTGGTGCATGGTCCGCATCTGAGTTCCCTGTCTGTACCTGGTCCTGCACTCCTGTGCAGGTTTGGCACATGCAGGACACTTTTAGACTGACAGTGTCATCAGTGAGCTTTACAGAAGGTGTTGGTTGCTTTTTTTATTTAAATAGCTCTATTGCTACCGTGGTCAATATGCTTGCCTTTGGCAAACTTAGGTAAATCTATGCACTTTTCTGCACTCTGACAGTTAGATATCATACCTACAGAATTTATTTGTGCTTTCTAAATTTGTCAGTGTGTTCCTTGTGCTGGTAGCAGCAGTTATAAAAGAGATATCCACTCATATGAAGAGACTGTGAAGCATCAAAACATAGTCCTGTGGTAGAGGAAAAAATAATTTTACTTCTACCCTTCTAAGCTCTTCTGCTAGACTAATAATCAAATTCCCGAAGCAAACAATATCCAGCCAGTAAAGTCTCCTGGCTGCCTTGCCAAAATTGTGAGGGAGGAAAAATACTTTTTCTTCTACCCTTTTAAGTTTTTCTGGCTGGACTAATTAAATATGAGATAGGCTAACAGGAGAAAATGATGAAATTTTATTTATTTATTTATTTATTTATTTATTTATTTATTTATTCTTACCTGAGGGTATGTTTATTGATTTGAGAGAGAGAGAGAGAGAGAGAGAGAGAGAGAGTGTGTGCAAGTGAGAGAGAAACATTGATTGATTGCCTCCCATATGTACCCCAACTGGGGATCAAACCCACGACCTAGGTATGTGCTCTGACCAGGACCTTTCGGTGTATGGGATGATGCTCGAAGTAACTGACCCACCTGGCCAGGGTGAAAATGACCAAATTTGTTACATATGTACATACAGGTATTCCGTGTGAAAATGAGACTTAAGGACAGGTCAGGCAGATAAGGCTTATATGCCATCTGAGGGTTGGGAGGAGTGTCGTGGTTTGGGACTTCAAAAGGCAGGAAAGTAATTCACATAGAGATAGAAAAGCAAATATTTCATAAGTAAATGTTTGCTGGACCGTCTTTAACGGGACACAGGACTTTGATCAAAAGGGTTTTACTGGGTCCCTCCCTATCACATTTGATTTATATCAAACTGTAGTTATCTGTGATGATATTTTCCTTCCTGAAGCAAGTCCTCTGTCTATATTCTTTAGGCAGTTGGGGGATGGTTAAAGGTTCTTTCTGAGTCTTCTGTTTCTTAAAAAATAACCAGTTTCAGATAATCAACACCCAAAAGGCATATTTTGAGGTGGCAAACTCTGCTTTTCCTCAATATCTCAGTCACTCGGAAATCTCAGAAATCTTTGCTGCATTGCCATTTTCTTTTGTTCCCCAATGTGAACCTTGGAGATACTTTTGTATTATTCTTGTCTGAAATGTATCTTAAGTCATTTAACTTCTGCATTCAAAAAACTTTTTTTTTTTTTTGCTGTTGGAGGAATCTTATTACTCCTTGTTCTTATTTGGAATGTTTGTGTTGGAACTAGAAACTGAATAGTCATTTCCATTCAGAGATCATTAATTCTTTCATTTGGGGAACATAACTATTGACAGATTGCCAGAGAAAGATTGATGACAATCAAAAGAGGATTTCTTTCTTTTTTTTTTTTCCCCAGAGTGTTATCTTTGCTTAAATGTTTAACATGTAACCAACAAGTAAAGGTAAAAAACTTTTACCCATCGATTCTTATATATTGTATCTACATTACAAGAAGGGAAACAGAAACATCTTTTATTGAAATCAAGCTTAGTTTTTTGCGTCTAGTGCATGCTTTTTTGTTGTTGCTGTTGTTGTTGTTAAAAGAATGGCTTCTTTTTAAAATTTTATTTAAATATAACTATCTTTAGGGGTTTTTTTCCTTCAATGTGGACCCAGGATCTTAAATTAAAATGTTGCCGGTGTTAGAAGATTATAGCCATCAATTTGAAGCACTTAATGAGGCTGCTATGAAAAGAGCTACTAAACCTCTCCCATTGGGGTATGACCAACATGCAAGGTAGTAAGTCATTTTGTGCATCAGGCCAAATACAGACACAAGAAATTTAAGATATTTAAGCTATAATCCTGTAATATGTCTTATAGCCATTTTCTTGTTTTAAAACCTGGAGTGTTATGGGTACTTTTAAAGGGAAAATCCTTTTTAAAAATTTTCTTTAAAAAAATCAATTCAGTATTTTTTGTTTCTTGTGGAATGACATCTTCTTATTTATTTATTTTTTATATATAAAGGGATTTGTAGACTTGGCTTGTTTTTATACCTCAGAATGAAATGGTGCCTTTGTGGGGGGATGACCCACTGGGCTGAGGGAACTTGTAGACAGTGACTCAGATCATAATTAGGTACTGCTCTCCGCACTCTTGTTGACTTGAAAGTGCTGGCTATAGACCATTTAGTCTGGGAAAGCAATACATGAATCATCTAAATTGGCACAAATTACCTAGAATGCTATTAAATGTTTTCTGCTCTCTATTCTGATTGAGGGAATTAGAAAGGGAGACTTGTTCTTTGAGTTTTAAAGTATTCTTGAGGGTAAGTCCACATCTGTGAAAGCAAACATCTTCCCCAGGTAGAATGCAAAGCAGGTTATCTGGCATGTGTGAGCGGTTCCCATTTTATGAGCCTGTGTTACAACAGCCCTTTCCACACTCGATAACCTTTTCTTTGGGAAGAAGGAGGCAACTGTTCCCTGTCCTGTAGCTCCAATCCGTCCCCCCCCCCCCCCCCCCACCCCCATGTCTCTCAGAAAGGGGAGTCCGGGAGCTGTCTTGCCGCCTGGAGACGCCACTTAACCCTCCGCAGAACTTTGGACGTAGGAGGAACTTCTAGAAGTTTATAGTGTCTCTGTTTTACTTACTCTAACTTGCCCTGCTCATTATTATATCTCCTGTTTAGGATGGACTTTTGATATCCTTTTCTCCCCTTTCTCAAAATGTTGGGACAACAGATTTATTGAGCCTATTAGGTACCTGGCAATGAAGTGGGTGAAAGTCTTCTTTTTTTGTCTTCCCTATATAACTTAACTTTGTTTCAGTTTATTTTATAACAAGACTTTAAAATAATCATATTCATGCCGAAGTGGAGGGCATTTATAAGTCGCTTAGGAATAAAGATAAAATAAAGACTGTTTTTAGATAGAAAGTAAACCTTTTTATTGGTTTTTTTCCCCTTTTGGATTTTCTCCGATGGTGCATTAAGGGGCTTGCCCAGTATTTACTATCTTACTGTGTCCTCTCCAAAGAGAAAAAGACAAGCAGATTTATCCAATCTGTAGCAAAAACACCAGATTTCAACATGTAATGTGATTTGACTTTTTAATACGTGTATAAATGTTTATTTTCATACTGGAATATGTGTGAGTGGGCTTGTCGAGGAATACATCTTTTGACAGGAAGGAGAAGAAAGCCATATCTTGCTGTGTAATTTTGTGTTTTTCAGGCGTAACTACTGCTTTGCATCTGTGGGTCAATGTGCACAAGCATGTGAATTAGCTTGTCTTTATCTACGGCATTGCTATTTGTTAGACATTGTTATTGTTCACTTTGGAGTTGGTAAAAATCAGGCATTCAGCTTATAAAATTGTTAGCACATCTACTGAGTTAAGTTGAAAGATTTTGGGGGGAGTTTTTCAGAAACTGGTTGGTAAAGCATTTCATACCAGCGAATACCCTTGATAAAATTCCTTATTGCATGGTTAGTTATGCTCTTTTCCCTGATATAAACCACAAAGACCTTCATATTAGTGATTTATGCTTCTTTTAAAGAGTGCCTGTTCACTGCAGACTGTGACCCTGTTTGTTATAAGGACTTGTTTAGTGCCCAGCTAACCTTTTTACTTCATCTCTATTTGCAATTGGGAGCCAAGAGACCATGCTTCAGTACCAAATACAGACCGTCCAACCCCTTATTATCCTTAGTTTGCATATTGTCTAAATAACTGGGTCATTAGCCAACACCTGAACAGAGGAGTGTGAAAAGTTTACTTTTAGTGGGAATTTAACATCACTTTATGGCTTCTAGATTATTTGGTATAAATTATTTCTTCCATGGCAGTCAGAATCTCTTGTTAATGTGTGCAGTGACTGTAACTTCAGTCAAGAATTCTGAAGTTCTTAATAAGTGTAAAAATATCTAAAGGAATTTTGTGTTTGATTCCATCTTATCCCCTCAGTAGCAGATGCCTTCTAACTTTGGGAAATGATATCTCAGTTTTCTGAATGAATGCTAATCATTGATGAAAGCTTCCCACCCTTATTTATTTATTTTAAAAAGTTTCTTCTCAAACCAATTAAATAGCATGAGCCTGGCCTGTGGGTTTAGGTGCCCCCTCCGTAAGCTGAAAAGCCCTGATAAGCAGTATGTGAGGACAGACCAGCTGTCTCTGTTTGTGTCTGAATGTTTGGCCCCATCCCTAAAATTTGATATCTCCATTGTATTATTACATAGAGGCCTTGTTTGAAAGATGGAAATGCCGGTGTATACCCACTCACACACAAGAGTACAGAGCTGGTAAAGCTTCATGTAAAGATTCAGGCCAAGGTCCAGCATTCATTGTTGCTATAATTTGATCAATTAATTGTATCTTCCTGATCATTTTGAATAACATCCATTCAGTTTTATTTGTTTGAAGCATCAAGAAAATCCCAGTTAACATTTCGTCTCCCAGAAAAATAACTTCTATAAAAATAATACATACTTGTGAAAATGTAGAAAAGCAGATAAACATAAAGATGAAAATAAAAACCATTTCTAATTTTACCATCCATAGTAGCTGTTATTAACATTGGTGAGTGATGTGTTCCCTCAGAGCACAGAACATTTCATTGAAAAAGGGGAAAACGCCTCACACCAATGATTAATAAAGACCGGACTAAAGGCGATGGCAACCAGAAACTCTTAAATACTTATATATGGTATGTGTTAAAGTTAATATCTTCCAAATTAAAAGCATTTATTTCTATAGGTTGTGACCATTGCATCACAGGATAAGGAGAGAACCTCTTTAAAGAGAAGCTAGACTGTGGCCTATTCTGGTTAACTTTTATTTCCAGTGATTTCTAAAGGAGAGATGTGAGTGTGTGTGTGCAGAGTGTGTTTTTCTATGTAGGCATGAGGATTTTTACTTATTTATTTATTTTTTTAAGCAAAAGAGTCATGCAAATTAAGCTGCTATGTAGAAAGAATAGAAGAATAATATACTTTTAAAAGAAATGTCTTCTGTTCCCCTGATAGAAAGATAGGGGCGGAAAATCAAGTGACCAAACGCTGCACATGGTAATTTCCAAGGGTAATTGTAGGACAGAGTCCCTGCTGGATTTTTTTTTTTTTTTAATATGGTATATCTCTCTGCTTCTCCCCTGTGCTGGAATAGCTCCATATAACTTAACAGTGCAACATGGCAAGACTTAGGGACCTCTGCCCTCACTCAGATCAATGATTATCCCACTTCATACTGTAATTTACAACAACTTGGGTTTTTGTCTGGTTTTCAAATCATCACACCACAGAGACTCAAACAACAGACATCACCCTGGATCTGAAAATATTTGTCCTTTGTGGTGTTTTGATAGTTTCTGAGCATTTGTTTGTGGGCTTCCTTCTCTGAGGCTCAAAATAGCTTGATGTACCACAGCTCTCTTAACTTCTAGTGGGCTTCATTCATTTAAGTGTCTCTCCTGAGAGAGGAATTCTCTCTGAGCGGTGGTGCACTTCTACCAGCTGGCCAGGAACGACCCCCACAGTTTCTTGTCCTGAAGCCATTGTATAAACAGAGCAAATGATGAGAGTTTTGTCTTTTGCCCTCTCTTCCCGGTAAAGAGTGTCAAAGTTGTTTTAAAGGAAGCCTGTAGTTTGTAGTATCATTTAGTTTTGGCACTGTGTTCCTTTAGATTTTTGCCTGGAATTCTTCGGGAACCTTCACCCGGAGGAAAGTGAGGATTTTTAGAAGAATGTGTTTCAGCAGCTGTTAATGTTAGCAAGAGCATAGCACGATCTTTGACGATTCTCTGGCTATACAGCACCGGCTTGCAGGATTTCACTTTTGTGACTGCACTCTTTTCCATTGAGAGACTAATTTGAATTATATTAGGCAAACACTGCCAAGTTTTAGGTTATTTTATGTTTGTATTGTTGTATAGACTGTTGTAAGACACTCAAACTTTTGAGTTATTGGTGTCATAGTATGTTTTCAGTTTTAAGCATCAAATTGAGATTTTAGTATTTAAATGGTTAAATTAGAGAGCAAATTTTAATTTGCTTACAAAATGTTGTCACCAATAATAGTAATCCTATCTTTTCTGTCAGTTTTACCAATGGGTAGCTTCGTGGGACATTTAGATTTTACATAATCATGTTCAGTAGTTCTTAATTGCTGTATTTTTACCTACATTGTTGGGTTGTGTGTTTGTTGATTTTCTTGCATAGTGCTCAGATTTATTACAGTGAACGGTTCTCAACCAGAAATGAAGAACACCCTCTGTTTGTTTATTTGCTACTTGGACTCCTAGCAAGTTACTATACTTGCTATCAATGGGTTTCTGATTCTGCAAAGTTTACTTCTCAGGTACAAAGACAGTCAGGTTTGGTGTTGTTGATGTTGTTGTTGTTTTAGATAAGAATCCAGTGTAATCTCTTTTTGGAAAGGGTTTGGATGAGTTATTTTTCAGTTGATCTCCTAATCCTCATTCTTGTTCCTTCAAAGTGGGCCACCTTCTCCCTCCTCTATCTTCATTTCCTTCTCCTTTTTTGATAGAGGAAGAAGGAGAGCAAGAGAAAGGGGCAATGTTTGATCTTGTTCTAAGTGGAAGATAGGAATAAAATTAAGTTCAGATAAGGAATGAAGTGGTGGACCTGACCTGGAAAGAAAATTTGTGAGAAAAGAGTTCAAGTGAGAAATTGCTGGTCTAAGAAGTAAAATATGAAAGGGATTGCTAACTCTGTTATTACCCCTTTAACTGTTGGCTGTTGTTGTAGACCTAAGTCACGCCAGGTAACTTCCATTTTCTGACCAAGCTCTGAGGACAGCTTTTGAGCAACAGCTAACTTTTCAGGGTGCTTTTTTTTTTCCTTCCATAGTAGATGCTCAGCTAATAGAAAGTTGGACTGACTTACCTACTTGTTAAGTGCAGGAAAAGGAAAATAGACTCATTCTTCTTTAAAATAATTGTGATTTTCTTCCAGATGAATTCCTCCTTTATTAATTCTGTGAGGAATGAATAAAATAAGTTGAACACTTTTTAAACATTGAATCTTCTTTCCTATTGTTATACACTAGGATCTCTTTTTCTCTAGAGGAATGAGAAGTGTGAGTTGTTTTCTTTTTTTTTTCTCTCTGCAATAAAGGCGTTCTATTCTGATCTTTATTGTATTTTTTCCATTACCTTTTAGTCCCCTTATACCCCCTCCCCCGAGCAATCAACACACTGTTGTCCATGGCCATGAGTCCGTTTTCCTTTTTGCTCAATACCCCAACCCCCTACCATCCCCCTTCCCACTAGCTGTCATCTTCTCTCCATCTATGAGTCTGTCCCCATTTTCCTTGTTAGTTCAGTTTGTTCATTAGATTCCACATATGAGTAAAATCATATGGTATTTGTCTTTCTCTGACTGGCTTATTTCACTTTGTATGATGTTGGAAAGGAAGGACATCATACTGTCACAAAGGGTAAAATTTTCTTCTTTTTTTTACAGCTTAATAGGATTCCATTGTGTACATGTCCCATAGTTGTTTTATCTACTCATGTACTGATGGACACTTCGGCTGCTTCCACATCTTGGCAATTGTAAATAATGCTACCATGAACATAGGGGTGCTTATGTTCTTTTGAATTAGTGTTTTAGGTTCCTTGGGATATATTCCCAGAAGTGGGATTGCTGGATCAAAAGACAGATCCATTTTTAAATTTTCAAGGGATCTCCATACTGCTTCCCACAGTGGCTGCACCAGTCTGCATTCCTACCAACAGTGCAAAAGAGTTCCCCTTTCTCCACATCCTCCCCAACAACTATCCATTGTTGATTTATTGATGATAGCCATTCTGTTTTTAGCTATTCTCATATGAGATGATATCTTTAATTTGTTTATCTCTCATGGTAAGTGACATTGAGCATCTTTTCATATGTCTATTGACCATCTGTAGTCAATATCTGTATCTTTGGAGTGTCTATTTAGGTCCTTTGCCCGTTTTTTGATTGGGTTGTTTATTTTTTTTTTGGTGTTGAGTTTTGTAAGTATTTTGTAAATTTTGGATATTAACCCATTATCAGATGTGTTGGTGAATATATTCACCCATTCTGTGTGTTGTCTTTTTATTTTGTTGATAATTTCCTTTGCTGTGCAAAACCTTTTTAGTTTGATGTAGTCCCATTTGTTTATTTATTTTTCTTTTATTTCCCTTGCCTGGGGAGATATATCCGATAAAAAATTTCTATGAGCTATGTCCGAGATTTTGCTGCTTACGTTTTCTTCTACAATTTTTATGGTTTTGGGTCTAACATTTAAGTCTTTGATCCATTTTGAATTTATTATTGTGTATAGTATAAAAAGGTGGTCTAGTTTCATTTTTCTGCTTGTATCTGTCCAATTTTCCCAACACCATTTATTGAATAAACCAGCTTTAGCCCATTGTATGTACTTGCTCCCTCTGTAGAATATTAGTTGACTATAAAGGTGTGGGTTTATTTCTGGACTCTCTATTTTGTTCCATTGACCAGTATGTGTGTTTTTATGCCAGTGCCATGCTGTTTTGACTACTATGGTCTTATAGTATATTTTGATATTAGGTAACATGATTCCTCCAACTCTGTTCTTTCTCAGGATCACTGTTGCTATGCAGGGTCTTTTGTGGTTCCATATAAGTTTTTGAAATATTTGTTCTAGTTCTGTGAAATACGTCACTGGAGTCTTGATAGGAAATGAGTTGAATCTGTAGGTTGCTTTGGGTAGTATGGACATTTTAATGATGTTAATTCTTCCTATCCTGAGCATGGTATGTGCTTCCACTTATTTGTATCTTCCTTAATTTCTTTCTGCAGCGTATTATAATTTTCTGAGTACAAGTCTTTTACATCCTTGGGTAGGTTTATATAAATTTTTGAAATATTTGCTCTAGTTCTGTGAAATATGTCATTGGAATCTTGATAGGAATTGTGTTGAATCCATAGATTGATTTGGGAGTATGGGCATTTTAATGATGTTAATTCTTCCTATCCAGTATATGCTTCCACTTATTTGTATCTTCTTCAATTTCTTTCTTCAGTGTCTTATACAAGGTGCTGTGTACAGACCTTTTATATCCTTGGTTAGGTTTATTCCTATGTATTTTATTCTCTTTGAAGCAATTGTCAGTGGGATTGTTTTTTTCTTTTCCCTGTCTGTCAGTTCGTTATTGGCATATAAAAATGCAACTGATATTTGGATATTAATTTTGTATCCTACAACTTTGCTGAAATCATTTATCAGTTTTAGTAGTTTCTTGGTGGAATCTTTAGGGTTCTGTATGTGCAGAATCATGTCATCTGCAAATAAAGACAGTTTTACTACTTCCTTTCCAATTAGGATGCCTTTTATTTTGTCTTCTTGTCTGATTGCTGTGGCTAGGACTTCCAGTACTATGTTGAATAAGAGGTGAAAGTGGACATCCCTGTCTTGTTCTTGATCTTAAGGGCAATATTTGTAGTTTTTGCACATTGAGTATGATGCCGGCAGTGGGTTTGTCATACATGGCCTTTATTATGTTTAGGTATGTTCCCTCTGTTCCCACTTTGCTGAGAGTTTTGATCATAAACGGGTGCTGAATTTTATCAGATGATTTTTCTACATCTATTGATATGACCATGTGGTTTTTATCTTTCCTTTTTGTTTATGTGGTGAATCACGTTTATAGATTTGCGAATGTTGTACCAACCTTGCATTTCCAGAATAAATCCCACTTGATCATGGTGTATGATCTTTTTGATGCATTGCTCTATTCAGTTTGCTAATATTTTGTTGAGTATTTTAGCATCTATGTTCATCAGGGATATTGGCCTATAATTTTTTTTCTTTGTAGTGTCATTTGGTTTTGGAACTAGGATAATGCTAGCTTCATAAAATGAGTTTGGGATACTTCCTTCCTCTTGAATTTTATAAAATAGTTTGAGAAGGAGAGGTGTTAGGTCTTCTCGGAATGTTTGGTAAAATTCCCCTGGGAAGGCATCCAGTCCAGGGCTTTTGTTTGCTGGGAGTTCTTTGATTGCTGCTTCAATTTCACTGGGTGTAATCTGTCTATTCAGATTCTCTGATTCTTGCTGATTTATTTTTGGGAAGATCGTATGCTTCTATGAATTTATCCATTTCATCCAGGTTGCCCAGATTGTTGGCATATAGTTGTTCATAATATTTTCTTACAATCTTTTGAATTTCTTTGGTGTCAATTGTTATTTCTCCTCTTTCGTTTCTGATGTTATTTATTTGGGTCCTTTCTCTTTTCTTCTTAATGAGTCTGGTTAAGCAATTGTCAATCTTGTTTATCTTTTCAAAGAACCAGCTCTTGGATTCATTTATCTTTTGTATCTTTTTTTTCCCTCTATTTCATTTATTTCTGCTCTGATCTTGATTATTTCCTTCCTTCTACTCATTTTGGGCTTTGTTTGTTATTCTTTTTCAAGTTTTTTTAAGTGTGAAGTTAGATAGTTTATTTGAACTTTTTCTTGTTTTTTGAGATAGGCCTGTAATGCTGTGAATTTCCCTCTTAGGATTGCTTTCCCAGTGTCCCACAGGTTTTGGATTGTTCTGTCCTCATTTTCATTTGTTTCAAGGTTTCAAGGTACCTTTTGATTTCTTCCTTGATCTCGTTGTTGACCCATTCATTGTTTAATAACATGTTATTTAGCTTCCATGCCTTTGCATGTTTTCAGTGTTCTTGTGATTGATTTCTAGTTTCATAGCATGTGGTCACAGAAGATACTTGATATGATTTCAGTCTTCTTAAATTTATTGAGACTTGTTTTGTGACCTAACATGTGGTTTATCCTAGAAAACATTCCATGTGCACTTGAAAAGTATGTATATTCTGTTGTTTGGGGGTGAAATGCTCTGAAGATAACAATTAAATCCATCTGATCTAGTGCGCCGTTTAAGGCTGCTGTCCTCTTGTTGATTTTCTGCCTGGAAGATCCATGCATTGAAGCCAATGGGGTGTTAAAATCCCCGACTATACTGTATTTCTGGCAGTCTCTCCCTTTATGGCCATCACGATTTGCTTTACATCTTTAGGTGCTCTTATGTTGGGTATATAAATGTTTGCTAGGGTTATGTCCTCTCGTTCGATTGTTCCCTTTATCATTACGTAGTGTCCTTCTTTGTCTCTTACTATAGACTGTTTTGAAGTCTATTTTGTTGGATATAAGTCCTGCTACCCCAGCTCCTTTTCCTTTTCCATTTGCACGAAATATCTTTTTCCATCCGTTTACTTTTAGTCTGTGTGTACCTTTCAATCAGCGATGGGTCTTTTGGAGGCAACATATATATGGATCTTCTTTTCTTATCCATTCAGCTACCCTATGTCTTTTGGTTGCACCATTTAAGTCATTTACATTTAAGGCGATTTTAGATAGATATGTATGTAGTGCTATTTTTATAATTAGACTATTTTCCTGGGTTATTTTTTCTCTTTTTCTTCTTAAAGCAAGCCCTTTAATATTTGTTGCAGTACTGCTTTTACTGGTTTGCTCACTGGTGTGAGCAAACACTTTAGCTGTTTCTTGTCTGGGAAGCTCTATTTCTTCTTCGACTTTAAATGATAGCCTTGCTGGGTAAAGTAGCCTTGGTCGTATGTCCTTTTCATCACCTTGATATTCATGCCACTCCCTTCTGGCTTGAAATGTTTCTGTTGACTAATCAGATACCAGTCTAATTGGTGCTCCCTTGTAGGTAACTGCCTACTTTTCTCTTGTGGCTTTTAGGATTTTCTTCTTGTCTTTAAGCGTTGTCATTTTAGTTATGATGGGTCTCAGTGTAGGCCTCTTTGGATCCAACTTGTTTGGGACTCTGAGCTTCCTGGACTGGTGTTTGTTTTTTTTCCCTGCACCAGATTAGGGAAGTTTTCAGTCACTATTTCTTCAAACAGGTTCTCGATCCCTTGCTCGCCCTCTTCTCCTTCCGGTATTCCCATGATGCGGATGTTGTTCTACTTCATGTTGTCCAAAATGTTTCTTAAGCTCTCCTCTTTTTTTTTAAATTCTTTTTTCTTTTTGCTGCTCTGTCTGGGTTTTTTTTTCTACCTTGTCTTCCAAATCACTGATTCAATCCTCTGCTTCATCTAACTTGCTGTTTTTTCCTTCCAGTGTATTATTTATTTCAGATACTGCATTCTTTATTTCTGGCTGGTCCCTTTTTTATGGTTTCTATGTCTTTTTTCATGCTTTCGAGTATTCTTATAATCATTACTCTAAGTTCTCCGATAAATTGCTTGCCTCCATTTCATTTAGTTCTTCTTCTGGAGAATTCTCTTGTCATTTAATTTGAGGTTTGTTTTTTTGTCTTCCAATTTTGGCTGCTTTCTTTGTGTTTTCCACCTTAGCTATTAAACTGATCAACCATTAAGCTGATCAGCTATTAAATTAATCAAGTTGTAATAGCAGCCTGGCTCAAGCTGCATAGGGCGGGTCTACTGCTTCCTCTCAGGCTGATGCCACTTGGAGAGGGGAGTGCTCTGCCTGAGAGAGATGGCTCCTGCAGTATGGGGAGTGACTCAGCACAGGAATCCTGGAGGCTGTTCCTTCAGTTTTCTCCCCAAAGCCACCAACCCCAGACTCTTCTCAGCAAATCTAGTCCACTCTGCCATCCCTCTTCTGGAGCCTAGGGTAAGTGGTTGCAAATGAAATTTTGTGTGTCAGCCCTTTAAGAGGACCTCTCTGTGTCTCCAACCATCTTTCCCTGGCAGACAGAAACCCTGCTGCTTTTCACAGCTGGGTGTTATCTGGATTCTTTCCAGCTGGGGAGCCCATCTTGGGGTTTAGACCCCACACTTCTCAGGGGGAATCCCCCCACCAGCCAGCCCTCTTGCATCGCTACACTCCCTACCGGTCACATTGTGGTGAAGTGGTTTCTTCTGTCTGTCCGTGGTTTATAAGGCTTCTCTCCATCTAGTGTTCTGTTAGTTATTCAGGATGGTTTCTTTACAAATTAGTTGTAATTCCAGATTGGTTCTGGGAGGAAGTTATTATAGGCTTCCAGTTATTCCTCTACCATCTTGGATCAAAAGAAGTTATGTTCTTTTTGTTTCAAGACAAAGGAGTACACTGTTATCTAGTTCCCAGAGAAGTGATTTGCAGCCATTCTTACATTCGATATTTGTGGTACATCAGTACTCCATAAATCAGTTAAAATAAAATTTTGTCCAGAAAGTTTGCCATTCTTTGAGATTCTTGGAGTCTCCAGAGGCAGTTTGGAACCACAGCTCAAATCGACACTGCCTTAGGGATAATCCTTCCACCTGGTACATGGGACTATCATTTTTGGCAAGGAAGGCACTGATCTGTCATTTCTGGCAAATGGGATCTGGATGCTTGACCATTTCTCTTTGGCCTTCTCCAGTTTACTCCTTCACATTTATTGCTCCTCATTACCGGGTCTTTAAACTTCATTGTCAGGTTCTCTCTTTCTTCCTCTTGTTATAAAGTAGAGACAGGGTCATGGTGGGTTTATTTATTTATTCATTTATTTTAATTTCTTTAATCCTCACCTGAGGATATGTTTATTGATGTAAGAGAGACAGGAACATTAATGTGAGAGAGATGTATCAGTTGGTTGCCGCCCATACACCCGTATGCTCCCAGACCAGGGATCCAACCTGCAACCTAGGTATGTGCCCTGACCAGAAATCAAACCAGTACCCTTTTGGTGCATGGGACAACGTCCCAGCCAGGTTTCTTAAGTAGTTGCAGTCTTTCTTTTTCAGACCCCCTTTTATCAGGCATGTTTATTGAAGGTAGGGCACCACTAACTATATAGTAGTGGGGTGTTGCTTTCAAATCAGGGAGACGCCATGGTCTACAAAATATCTTCTTAGTTACTGTTTCTCAGCACAAGATAAGATACAAGTATGTTGATTTTTTTAGTTTTTTTCCCTCCAAGGACAGAGGGGCTACTTTGTTTTACCTTGACCTTTATAAGGCCCTGTGGTTTGTTGGTGCTGAGACATCCCTACAGTCCTCATGGGCGTGACCCATTTTCCCAAATAAGATCATGAATATGAAATTGCTCTCTAATAAACTGTAGTGTCATAAATGGGATAGGGTCTTGTCGTCGCTATTATTCTCTGCCTGAGTGGCTGACTGTAACTAGTCTCTGTTAGTTCACGACCGCTGTCTGAGAACCAGCTGCTTTTGACAATCGTGTTTCCAGGAAGAGCTGTTTTTTGATTAGGCCACTTTTACCTGCTTGGACCTTTTGCAAAAGAAAACAGTCTGTAATGGAACAAATGTAGCATATATTGCATTAAAATGAGTTGATATTTCATAATGTTTACAGCAGAGGAGTCACCGTTCTTTACGTTTGGCAGTGAGTTTCTGTTGGCATGGCCATGAAGCTCCTGACCACATGAAAAACGGCTGGCTTCTGTCGCTAATATTTCAGGGTCTCACTCTCACTTCTCACTCAGCGAGAAGACTGTTTCTCTGAAAGCTAGATTGTAGCTTTTGTTAAGCTTTTATATAGAGTACTGCTTTTTTGGGTGGTTTAACTCTTTGCCCTCAGGCTTTTCAATTTGTACAAATCAATGTGAGGGACTTCTATCAAGAAGAGATGTGTGCCTTGGACTGTAGACTGTATAACTTGCAAGAAGAATTAAGGGACGGGAGGGGGTGGGGGGGTGGGGAGGGACTTACTTCCTCTTTCTCCCAGAGTAATCAGAAAGCAGAACTATTGTTTAAGTTCCCACACCCCTGTGGGTAAAGAGATGCTGCTTTGCTTCAGATGTTATCCAAGTGGGCGGCTTGATTCAGTGGGACTGTGCCATGTCGCATTTGGAAGCAAGCCCGACACCGCTTCTGCGCTGCGGCAGCGCCTCATCACAGATGCTTTTGCATTTCCTAGTCGACCTGAGCGCTTAAGCTAAGGCGCTCCGAAAATCCTATGTCATGGAGATTTGACACCCTTTGGAGCTGTCCTGTAGTTTACATTGACAAACCTCTTGGAGTTGTTTCAGAACACTAATCTCTCTCTGTCAGCAGCTTGTCCCAGTCAGGGGAAGAGCTGGGCTGATTGCTGCCTGTTTTGTAAGACTGCCTGATTAGAGGGACATTTCTGCGCTCGCATTGCCAGTTCTCTCCTTTCCAGTCTATATAGAAATCAAATTCTGTGAAAGGATGTGATCAAGGTGACTCATAGAATTTGTTTTAAGCAATTTTTGTATTTTGTATAGTATTATCATAGCTACGGCTAATGAAAAAGTTATCTTAGAAGTGATGTCTTTGCTGAATAAGAAAAATGATACAAAACTCTGAAAGAGAGAGAGAGAGAGAGAGAGAGAGAGAATTTGAGATTTTGCTCCACACACATGTCATCCATTTGGCTCAAAGAAACTCTTATTTAAAAGAGAGGAAAAAAAAAAGGATAATGTAGCAATGAAAACAGAATGACCCTGATGAAAATGTTTTAATTCTTAGGAAAGATTTCTCCTTCAGAAGAGAGATGGTGTTTACACTTATCAGTTATTGAGGCTTTTTAAATTGTTTGATCATGTAGTTCTCAAAAAGAGTACTCAGAAGTACAGAGAAAAGAAAGCTGTAGCTTCCCCAGCGCCCAGACCTGTCCATGCTATGTGGAAGGTAATTTCTGTCCCTACTTCTAGTAGGTATATTGCATCTGAAGTGAATTAGTTCCTTTATTAGACCGTTTATTCAATGTTAACTTCTGCCTATTGGTGAGTAAATTAACCTAGAGAGCATGTTCCATATTTAGAATGTTTGGCTAATCTAAAGGTTCTATGTTTATTAGTCTGTGACATCTCCATCTTAAGGATAAGTAAATAAAGGCCCAAATGCATAGTCATTTGTTCAAAGTAGCAAAACAAGTCATTTAAAGAGCAAGAAACAGATGGACCCTTGCATACTTTCTGTAAAAGTTAATCCATGTTGACACAATGCATATATCATTTCAGAAGATTCTAGTCTTTTGTCACATATTCTCTCACTATTTTAGGCAAGTATTATAGCTGCTGCACAGTAACACCTCAAGGTTCTCCCTTTGTTCCATTCTCCATTGGGTGGCACAAAGGAATTGAAAGAGAGCGAAGGACCAGTAGTACTAGGCTGCCTGTTGGGTTAAGAGAAAGCAAGACATCAAAGACAGTTCTATGGCAAGTGCATGGATCCAACCTCTGAGGGAGTAAACCTAATCCCAGTACCCAAATATCTTCATTTCCTCTGTTCTGCATGCTTCACTCTGAACACTGTGATGCCCAGCTCCTTTCCACCGTTACCTCTGCATCCCGTCTCTCCCAGGGTCCTCTCACCTTCTCTAGATGCTAATCCTATGGTCATGGCATTCTGTTCTCTCTTCCCCTCATCTCTTCATGCCTTTTCTTTGCCCATAAATATCCCTCAGCTCTCTTTCTCTCTCCAGCACCAATCCCCTCCACACCCTTCCCAAATCCCCCTCATTTTCTCTCATTTCTAGTATGAGGAAAACAAAAAGTGGGGGAGGGGGAAGGATTACTCTATTATTCTTTTATACCTTTATGAGACCCCAGACACACAAGTAGCAATAATGGGATTTCTTTGCGGTGAAGATTTGGGAAAAAGGAGGGATGAACAATAATCCATTCCATGTACTTGGGCTCTTGCATGACTCCTAGGAGAGGAGACCTTTGTGTGTATGAATTAAATGTTTTTCTTCTGTTAATTTGTCTTGTGTCCATTTAATTATTAGATCAGCAAAAAGAGCCAAGCAGGGTAGGGGGAAATTTTTCCCTCCCTCTTACTTAATTAAAAATAAAATAAATTTGATGTTCAGTGAAAAGTAAAATGAAAGGCATGATTATATAATGAGATGTTACTTAAACTGTTTGCCCGCAAGCAGTGGATCCTTACCCTTTAGAGGTGATTATTATTGTTATTTTTAAACTTGAGTCTGCTCCTTTGTCTTCTTCACATAGGATAAAAAATGTTTCATTTTTATTAAGCTTAATAAGAGTTCAAAGTGACTCAGCATGTGAGTATTTTTAAGTGCCCGACAAAGGTTTGGGAAGTCCTTTTGAAGGGTGACCACAGTGTTGCCCTTGGCCTCATAGAGGGCCCCACTATGAATGGAGGGTCCATTCATTAGATTGGGACTTGTTAGGTGTAATTTATTACCATTAATTGCTTCTCTCTGAAATTCTTCCTTTTCAATTATTTTATCATCTTTTAGACCCAGTCTTCTTTGGTGAGAAGTTTTTTGTTTTTAGTGCCCTGAAGTGTCCTGTTCCCCCTCTCCAGGATGCCTGCCTCCCTGGGAAAGAGCCGTCCCACCGGGGAGCAGTGATTCTGCTGCGTCTGTCTCAGGCCTTAGGGCCCTTTCGATCATTTCCGTTGTTTTATTTATTCTCTTATTATCTCTGCATAGATTGGACAAGGTCAGCTTTAACCATTTGATGTTTTCAGTCAGAAGTTAACCATTTGAGAGGCTTCTGTTTAGTTACTGGGTTGCCCAAAAAGTTCATATGGTTTTTTTCCATAAAATAAAAGATTTATTTTTTGTCTTCACTGATAGCTTTACTGATTTGGATATTTTGAGTATGCTAGCTATCTCACACAAGGTAGAACGTTGATTGTTCTCAATGTCTTAATTCGATTGCTGTCAACTTCAGCTGGTCTACCAAACTGTGGAGCATTGTCCAGGGAGAAATCTCTAGCATGAAACTTCACAACTGCTTTTGACACCTTTGATCAGTCACAGCACCTTCTCCATACACTGCACAAATCATTTTTTTGCGTTTTGGTTGCATTTTTACTTTTCTTGAAATAAGGCGTAGTATGCCAAAAATGTTACTTATTTTCTTCCATCTTCAATATTAAAATGGCTACACAAAAATTCACCACTGTTGATAATTTTTTTTTAAATGCACCCTGATATGACGGCTCTCACAATACACTGTAACAAAATTGTTTCGAATGAAGTTCAAGACAACTAAGCATTACTAGAGCCATCTTATGGAAAAAAAAGAAATAAACTTTTTGGCCAACCCAGTACTTTGAACTGGGTCACCAGGCACTTTGTATTAATCCCATAGTTTAAATGGGCCATCTGTTGAGTCCCTCTGGTAATTATTCCGTTTTTGAATGCCAGTGTACTCAAGTGAAGTTGCAGCCAAGGATGCTCGGAGTCTTTCCAAGGAGTCTAATGCACTGAACTGTGGGTCCCTCTCAACTGAAACTTGCCCTTGGAGAGTTTTTATTGTCCACTTACTTCCTTCTGTGTTCTTTTTCCTTAATTGTGAGAGGTTTTGAGTATGGAAGTTAACGGTCATACTTGTTGAAGATAATTAGAAAAAAGGGGAAATGGGAATAATGGGACTTCTTTGCAGTGAAGTTTGGGAGAAAGAAGGGCAAGGATGGACAATAAATCTGTTCCATACACTTGGGCTCTTCTGTGACTCCTAGGAGAGGAGCTTAGAAAGGCATGACCGCAGCTTAAGCAAAGTAGCTTAAATAAGTCTCCCAAAGCACCTGCAATGTATTTTATTTTGTGTTTCTGATTTTCTGAGGTGGGGGGTGGGGGATCTGAAAAGTAAGAATCAAAAGCATGGAGTCTTAAGTCTGAAAGGCAGTGGCTGTGTTGGTAGAGAACTGGACTGAGGAAAACATCTTTAAGTATATTATCTGTGAAAAAGAGAACTGTCAGCCGTGTTCTGAACCCTCTTCCCTTCTCTCATTTGGTGATATCATCTATCCTGTGACTTTAAATGTCATCTACCTGCCTCTGTGATTCCCAGTTCCATATCTCCAGCCCATCCATGTATTTCTGACTGCCTTTCTGTTACCTCCTGAGAGATGGTCGACACAGAAGTCTTGATTTACATCTAGGGTGATCCAACTCATTCTGGTTTCCCAAGATTTTCTCAGTTTTAACACTGGAAGTCCCACATTTTAGGGAGCCTCTAAATCCAAGCAAACCAAGATGGCTGGTCATCCTTCTTGTAGTTTTTAAAATCTCTTCTCTCTCACTCTGAATTCCTCAGAATCATCCGTTCGGTCGTTCCACATAAACATTCCAGAGTTATCCTTGATTCATCTCTTTCTAAATCCATCAGTATGTCATGTTTCTTAACAACAATGAATCTGTCCACATACCTTGTTGTCTCTACCTCCAAAAATACTGAACTCTCTACCCTTCTCCATCTTTGCTGATTTCACCTTAATGCAAGCCATTTGCATCTTGTGCTGGGTCATGTCATGAGAAGAGGCTGTGGAACCCTGAAACTGTTTTACGTTGCTCTTACCAAGGCCTCCAGGCTTTCTTTCAGTCTGATGCCAGCTGCCTCTCTAACACCATGCCATCTCACCCGCCTGTCCAGCCACACTGCTTCTCTTTACCTTGGACATGCTAAGTGTGTTCATATTTTAGTGTCTTTCTCCATGTTCTTTCACCTGCCTGGGATGTCCGTCATTTGCATAGCTGATTCTTTTTTGCCATTCAGATCTTATTTTTAAATGACTTCACAGATAAGTGGACATTAATTGTTCAATATCTCTTATTACTACTATAAAATGCATGGCAGTGATGCATTCTCATCCTTACTTTATGGTAGCTGAAATGTTTTAAAAACCTTTTCAGGTTTATTCACAAATGCGTTTTCTCATACCCTATATTTCTTTTGAGTTCATAAGTTATTCACTGGTTAATTCTTTTCTTATAATAGTTTTCAGGACTGTACCCTGAGTGTGAAGGTAGAGCCATTGGATACATCAGTCTGAGGGGAGTGCAGAGAGCCCGGGAGCCTTCCTCACTTGCTTTGACCTAAGCGACTGTGGTTTAGAACTTGGGTTCCAGATAATTCTTTGCATTTCAATGTGAAAGATGCTTTTAAACCAGGATCTCAGCCATGGAATTCTGGCATTTGAGGCCACATAATTCTTGGTTATGGAGGTTGTCTCACCGTAGAATGTTGGCATTGTCAGTGGCCTCTACTCCCTAGATGCCAATAGCAGTCCCCCTCCCCCCAAGTTGTGACCACTACACATGTCTCCAGGTACTGCCAGGTGCCCCCTTGGGGAGGCACAATTGAAACACACTGTTCTAAATGATGATTATGGTTTTTTCCTATTGTATGGAAATGTATGATTCTTTATATTGGGAAAGTACTAATTTAAAAAATCAAGTAGAAGGCTGTTTTCGGGGGAAGAGGGAATGTAGCAGATTTTTAAAAAGCCATTATAAAGAAAGATTGTTCATTTTACACCATTACTGAGTTATAAGAATCTATTTTCAATGTATGCCTCTGTAATGCCACCGTAAGCTTTGAGTTAGAACAAATTCTCTCAGAATTTGTTCTTTCAGTGTTTCTATATTTTTCGCCTGCTCCCATCACCATGGAGCTGAATGCTTTGAGAGACATGTGAGGTTAAAAACGGTAATGACAGAGGAGGAGAAAATGTTTTCTTATGCTTCTGTTTCTTCTCTTCACTTCTTCCTTACCCTTCAGTCAACCAAATGGGATATTTAATTTGAATGTTTTAAAATTGGGCATCAAGGTAGGAAAGGCATGTTTTTCAAAGGATCTTTTTTATTTTTCTGGAATAAGCTGACATAATTTGAGCAGACCTATGAGTTAATATCCTAAAATAAGGGAAAGTATACCAGCGCTCTGTAGGGAAGGAACCTTTTCCCATGTTCTGCACACATTTCATAGATCTGTGTGCATCAAAAGGTCGTATTGAATTGCTTAGAACTCCTCTGCATCTTATAGATTTTTTTCATAAAGGAAGTAAATATCAAAATGTGTATATGCTAGTTTTTAGTGCAGAATGATTGATTGTTTGAATAAATGCAATTCCTATCAGCTTTCTTAAACCAAAACGATAGCACAGTGTTATGTATGAAATGTTAAGTCATCACAAATTGTTGAAGAATTTGAGTTTCTCATCCCCTTTGTAGTGGAGATACTGGGGATTGGTAGATGTGGCATTCTCGAACCAATTACCTGACTGCCATAGGAAACCTGCAAAGATGGTTCTGGTTATCCTTCATATTTTTCAGGTTGGGGTTTTTATTTGAAATTCATACACTTACCCATTTATTGACTTTAAGCCTATTGAAGTGGAACATTCACATGTACCAAGGATTAATATGAAATTGGGGGAAGCTTTTTCCCTAATATTTATGAATGGTGGCTTTTTCTGTTGGATTGTAGGAACATGTGCTAATATGTTATTTCTGTTCAGCAAAGATATTTTTCTGGAATAAGCTGAATAAGAATTTTCTGGAAAAATTCTTCTGTATTTTAAACAGAAGAATTTTTTTCTAAACAAATTAATGTCTTTTGGTATTAATTATCAATCCAGTAGCAGTTTCACTGTTCTGAAACCTTCAAACATTAATTTCAAGAAGTTTAGGCACCTCATTTCTTTTTAAACAATGTTACAACTTCCTTTTGCATGAATGAAGACATGATATTGAATATAAAAGTGAATGACTTTAAAGAGAACTATGGAATTTAAACATCAGAGACTTAAGAATAATTGTAAAGATTAAAAACTAGAAAATTTAGAAACGTATCTGCTTTTGAGATACGGACTAATGAGAAAATATGCTATTTTTCTGTTGCATTAAGTCTTTAGCCCCTTATCAGTTACTCCCAGTATGAAACATGAGGAGACATATTTTGCATTCTTCAATAAAATTCCCCAAAGGTGACCTTCTGTATAAAGAGCTCGTGGTGAGTGCTTTCCTTTGTTCATTTGCATATTGATAAGAACAAAGGTAACCGTTTGCAAATTACAACATCCTTTGATTTCATTCTTATAAAAAAATTTTTGGCCAGTTTTTGGATATTTTCTTCCTTGTTCTTACTATCCTGCTTTTTATAATATTATGAGTGTAAATGTAGATGCAGAGAAGTTTCTTTGTCTTTGTTTTTTAATACTGCCACCCTGCTTGGATATATACACACATATATACACATCTACATGTATATGTACACATGTATATGTGTGTGTTTATTTTTTTAAATAAAATATTTACATTTTCCTTTGGCTTTAAATTCAGTCAACAGATTTTTCTAAGTATACAGTATGTGTCAGGCACAGTGCTGGGAGCATAGGGATGAGCTGCTGGAGACCCAGTCTTCTTAGAGCTGTAGAAAACCTGGAACATGCCGTCAGGTGCACAGGGAAAAATAATGAACCCTGTTCACATTATCAGTCCTAAAATACTACTTGTTTGTGGTATTCTCCCCATCCATGAACATACTGTTATTACTTGTTTGTTTTCCTTTTTCCATTGTTGTGAGCATATTAACACATAGTTTAAGTTTAAACTTAACATTATGTTGTGTTCTCTCATGTAATTAAGAACACTTTGAACATAATTTTAATGAGTATATAATATTGCATTTTTGGGCAATCCGTAATTTATATAGTTTGGGAACATTTAAGTTGTTTACAGCTCTTTTCTACTGTAAATAATGCTGCAATGAATATCTTCTGCATAAATTTTTTTCTTTTAGATTATTTCCTTAAGAAATTGTCAGGGATGAAATGGCTGGGTAACAGAATATAAACATTTTAAAGGTCCTTGACATATAATCCTAAAACGGAGATCCCCAGTCCGCTGTTTCTTATCCACCGGCATCATTTCTTATTGATGGGCCTCTGTAAACAGAATTTTTAAAAACGTTTTGTGCATTTTTTTCTGCCAAATAAAAAATTTAATTTTTTTAATTTCCAAAAGGTGGTTTTCTAACTGTTGAAAAAATAAGAAGGCAACTCCCTCCCATTTAAAGTGGGAGAATTATTTGTTTATTTTTTGTATAAAGATTCTCTTCATTTTCCTAAGCCAGATTTGATGTAGACTAATTTTTCTTAGATAATCATTAAAATATAGGCTAAGGGAATGAGACTTCTTCATTAACACCCCAGATTTATACTTCATGTGTAAAATTTTTGGGTATTTTTCATGGACTTTGACTACTATAGAAACTAAATTTAGAGATCTATCTTAAGGATCCTGTTGTCATCTACCAGTTATTTATTCATTTGTTTCTGTATTCCCTTGTTCTGCCTACAATCTCTTGTTTAAATATCTTTGATAAAAATATTTTCTACTCTTGGTAAAAATTATAAGTATTTGTGAATTTACCTATTCAGGTTTATTTGCTGCATCGCTAGAAATGCGATGCGCTACACACATTAGAAAATACTCTAGTCGCTTAAGCAAAATTAAGAAGCAGCACCAGAAGTCAACACTCCAGGGCAGGTGCCCATGCGCAGGGATGCCTCAAGGTACCTGGATCTTTGCTCTTCATTCCATCGATGTCTTTGCTCAGGCCTTATGGATGTAAGATGCCTCTTGCACTTCCACAATTCCTGTACTCCATGAGGAATGAGGCAGTGGGCTTGCTAGTTTTATACTTTTTAACAGGAAAGCTGAAGTTTGCCAGGAAGTAGCATGGTGCAGATATCTGTTTACTTCTCATTGGTCAGTTTCCCCAATTAGCCAAGGGGCATGAGAATCCAGGATTGATTTTAGAGAATTCCTAATTTATCTTCTGCGGCTAGGATAGAGATTGCTTGCCAGGGCATTCCGGGGCTTGCCTAAACAAATTGAGAATGTATTATAGGGGAGAATTGGGAGGGATATATATGGGACAGGTAATAGACAGCGTCTACCACACCTGCTGGAATGAGGACAGCATGTCCTCGTAAGTTCAGAAGGCCTGTGCATTTTCAATTCCCTAGATTCCTTGATTTCCTGGAATAAACTATACATACATTTTTTTAAATTTCAGATATTCTTATCTAGTCATTGCAACCTGTCATTTTTGTTAGTGACTCATATATTAGGACAGCAAATGCTGTGTTTTAGTCTTCCTGAATATTATGATGAAAAAAATGGGACTTCAGTCATAATACTCTAAAATTGGATTTTGAAATCTGTTTCAAGAATTTGTGCTTTTTGAAAGTTTTTTAGTAGCTGTCTAGAAGGTTGATTTTATTTTATTTATGGTTAAAATACCTTGAAAATGATGATTCATTTTCAAAATGCATGAACAATGATCGTTATCATATATGCAAATTCAAATTCTACTTTTTACACTTAAAATTATATTATAAAATGTTTCCCATGTAGTAGAGTATGCCATTTAAAAAATTGCCTTGGTATCATAATTTACTTAACTACTTTCCAAGTATACATTTAGTTTACTTCCATTTTAGGCTATTAATAATGCGGTAATTTACATCTTTATTTGTGTAGATTAATTTTTAATGTTTTGTATTATTTTCTTTAGAATCCCCATATTTTAATGGCTTTTCAAGCAGTTCACTGACTGCATTCCTATAGTATTGTACTAAAGAATTAGTTTGAATTTTTTTATTGTAGTAAAGTAAAACATTTCATATTTTCTTTCTATTACAAATCAGCTCTTTCTGTTCTTTTCAACTCGTTACTTTTCTACATAACAACATACTTTTTTTACATTGTGGAATTATGTATTCTCACTATAAAGCACTTGTTAACTGTAGCTGTTACCTCACAAAGAACAACTATTAATATTTTTTCTGAGCAATTTGTGTAAGTTCTCTATGTAAGTAATTCCTTATCCATAATATGTGTACTATGCATTTGTCTCAATCCATATGCCTGATAATATATTAGACCCTGGGAATACTATGGTCAGTGACCTGTCAATCATGTCTATGATATCAGAAAAATAATGGTACTTTTGTCTCTCTTTTTTAATATTTGGTATTTTTGTCAATTCTTTTTAGGTCATAGAGAATTAAACAACCTTTAATGATAATAATTTTTTTTGTTTAAAATAAATGCCTTTATCAAAAATAGAACCAGTTCCTAATAGAAATTTGTATAGAATTTTATTAAATGCCTACATTGTGTTTATTAAGTGATCTTGCCATTTTGTTCTTGTTTTAGTTATTTATGTGGATACTAACAGATTTAATAATGTTGCCTACAAATTTATTTGCGTATGTTAATAATGTACATAAAGTTATTATTACAGTGCTTGCCAAATAGTAATTTCTCAATAAATAAAATATAATCTAGTTTACTTTCTTCTAATGTCTTGACTGTTGAGACTGGAACTCTGTTTAACTTAGAATTGACTGGATAACTTGCTAGTTTTTATTTTACTTTTCTTTTTGGTTATTATGTGTATTTTTTCATATGCATATGAAACACATAATGTGTGATTTTTTATTTAATTGAGAAATTAAAATTTCTTCCAAGTTGGAAAGAATTACTTATAGTTTCAGTATCTCAAATTTGGAAAGTATTTTATTGATAATTTTTTGTTTCTTTTTTGGTTTGCTTGGTCTTTTTTGTTATTCTGCTATTTGTGCTGTTGGGTTTATGATAGGAAATCATCCATGTCCTTATCATTCATTTTCAGATTTTTAAAAATTCTCACTGGTTTATATCAATTCCAGTCTCCAGTTTGTGTGTTTCTTATTTCTACTGATGTGATTTCTAGGGTTATAAAGTTTGTTCTGTTTTTTATCAAAGAATCATCTTTTATTTATTTTTATTTTTGTATTGTTTCTGCTATTACAGTTGTCCCAATTTTCCCCCTCCCCCCTCCTCAGTTAGCCCCTACACTGTTGTCCATGTCCATGGGTCACACATATTATGTTCTTTGACTAATCCCTTCACCTTCTTTCAACCAGTCCGCACCTCCCTACCTCCTCTCTTACAGCTGTCAGAGGCACAGAAACATGGCTGTCCTGATTCCAATTTGCTTGTTAGTTTATTTCGTTCATTAGATTCTGTGTATAAGTGAGATCATATGGTCAAAGAATCATCTTTTAAATGTATGTATTTATTGTATCAGTTAATGCATATTTATAGTTTATTAAACTTTGCTTTTTATCTTATTTATATTTTCCTGTACTTTTCTGAGGTTTTGAGTTGAATTCTGAATTTATCATTTATATTAAAAGTTATCAGTTTATTTCAGCATATGATTTTGGTTTAATCCAGTAGGTTAGAAATTTTGCTTTTCATTTTTCCAGAATTCTAAAGAATCCTTTGTGTGTATGTGTTTCAGTTGACTCTTATACATAGTTGTTATTTTGTTTTTATTGGATACTTCTAACAATTGAAGTTTATTCCAAGAATAAATATAGACTTGAGTTTAAAAAAATAATTAATTTTAGATTTAAAAGAAATACTTAACATTTGCTCAGTTTTTGTATATGTACCATAGACAATTAATTGACCAGAAAGCTGATCCCATTTTTTAGGGCATAGAGATCAGTGTAACTTTGTTTCATTAATTTCATCCTTTGTTTTTTTCTGTCATGACTGAGTGTGAACACTGGGTATGCATAATGCTGTCATTGCCTTCCTCCCTTTCCTCCTTTTCTTGGCAGCAGTGTCCACTTCTCATTTATGTCTTCCCCACGATCTTCGAACTGAGATTCCTAGCACCCATTCTTCCCTTTCCTGCTCTGTTAGTCTTTATAAAACTTTGCAGCATGTCAATAGTATTTTTATTTTTTGTGTGTCTTTCTCCCTAGACTGTAACATCAAGAAGGCAGAGGATTTTGTGACTTTCATTCAGTGCCCGGGTGCTAAGAATGAAACCCGGTATAGAGCAGACACATAAGAAATATTTACCTAATTAATAACTGTGATTCTTTTCAGTTGATTTCCTTTTTATATTTCAGTTTTGCCTTGATTTAATTTATTGTTACTTGACATAAAATTTTATTACAAATAAAACTTAGCTTGCCATCTAGCTTGATACTTTTCTTTTAATCTTGACACCCAATAATATTGCTTCCTCTTTTTTTTAGAGATACAGTTTTGTTAAGTATACACCTTTAAAATTTTGTTTTCTTCTGGTTTATATATCTCAAGTGCAACATGCTGGGTTTTTTAAATTACAAACAAATTCTTTCAATGAGTTGAAGTAATTTGCTTTTGTTTTCATATTTATATTAAGCTTTCTTTTTTTTATTTGAGAACATATATGATGGTTTTAAAGCTATGAATCCTTAAGAATTTTAATCAGTTCCTTCTGACATTAACCATGATTTGTTTTCTTTTATAGCTTCATATGATTTGGAGTGTAATCTCTGGACTAAACCATTTCTCATGATCTATTTATATATTGCATCCCCATTCTTAATCCTATATTACTATTATTATGTAGACCTCACAACGCAGTGTTTTGATTCATCCCTTTTTGCTGTAGCACATTCCTCTTTTTAGTGAACTGCTGTCTTCAAGCTCTGCACCCTCACTTATCCTATTTTACCTTCAAGATTCAGCTCAACTATTTTGTCTTTGAAGCCTTCCTTAGCTCTCCAGACAATCCTAGGCATCTGTCCTATGTATTCTTACTCCACTGTGTGTATGTTTCTAGTCATTTTTTTTTTCAAATTTTCTTTTTTTCATCACCATTTATTGCCCCATACCCTCTTCCTAAGTCAGCGTGCTTTCCACAGTACCTGACACACATGTGCTCAATAAATATTGTCACCTACGGTTTTTCTTCTCTTTTTCCTCAATACTATTTTTTATAACTTAGAAGGTAGTTGCACTTTTTTGTTCTCTATACTCCAAACCTACCTTTCTTTCTTTGGTTTGATGTGAATAAATGACTTAATTCTTATGCGGTTTTTGTGTGTTTTGTTGTTGTTGTTTCATTTTTTAATACATGGAGGCCTGGTTTGTTTCAACATGTAATCCACTTAGAAAGGTGAGCATTGTTTCTTTTCCTTCTTCATTGTCATCAGTTCTTGTCCTTGGTGTTCTCCATCCTGTCCTCAGACTTTCTCCACTCAGTGTAGTTGTTTACCTCATTTAAAAATAAATGCTAGTTACTTTCATAGGTTTTTATTAGTACTTGACCATATTTGAATGGCTCATGTAACAATACCTTTTTTCTTTTCCTTTGATTTTCTGAATCATGCCCTCCATTTCTCTCTATAGAGAGCACTTGGATTTCACATCATCAGATTCAGAAAAATTATAAGTTGTTGGAGAGAATGTGGAGAAATTGGCCCTCTCTTGAAGAACATTGATTCTTTTCTATTTGTTCATATTTTCTCTTTTGGAGTTTTTATTTGGAAATTTTCCTTTTTATCCTAGCAGCTTTCATTTTCATATTAACCCTAATGTCTTTAACTTTCTGTGAGAGTTTCCCTCCATTCTATTGCTCAGTTTGTTTTACTTATTATACTACACAGCTTTTTCAGTTGGGTCAGGGAGTTATTTTTGTCTGTGTGTTTAATTAACCTGCTGGGGTTTAGAAACATAGCCTTAAAAGTGGCATTTTGAAGTCATTTCTTATATGTGCTCTTATTTACATTGATCTTGAATTTGCTTTGGGGAAGGAGGTATGTAGGTAGGTGCCTTGTAGTTTTACTGAAGGTTCCATCTTTTGTTAATTTTGTAGTTAAGTCATTTCCAAAGTGCTTTTGAAAGTATTGTATAATCCATCTCTTTATCTCCTAAACTCATGCTGCAGGGAATGTAATAACACTATAGTGGACGCATTACCATTGGATTTAGTGACGATGATGAGCTATGTGGACTAGGCTTGTTTGGTTTACTAACTGGCAAATCCTTTATCATCGCACAAATACCCACATACAGTAGGATGTAGTCCTTTTTAAAATATTCTGGCATGTTTTCATGACTTTCTTACTGATCTCTCATTACTTTTAATAGAAATGTTGGAGTGTATCTTATTTTCTTGTACATTACTTCCAAAGTAATTGTTTTTTTCAGAAACTACTTTATAGCAAATATTTATAAAGCAATAAATTCTTCGTTCCAGAAAATCAGCTATTTTTATTTTCCCGTATTCCCCTGAAATCCTTGTGCTTTTGCATATACGTTTACAAAGTAGAATATAGCATATCTATTTTTAATAATATATCTTAAACTTAAGCCATTTTAACTACTAGCTAACTCAATAAAGCAACAAATGGAAAAATTGTCATTTTGCAAATGATTTGTTGTCTAACTGGAAAAATTAAAGAGAGTCATTAAACTGTTAATGCTAATAAGAGCTCGTAAGACTACTGGATATGAACTAAATAAACAAAAAATAAGTAGCTTTTTAGTATGCTAGCAGCAGTATGTTAGAAAACATGATTGCATGATTGATCCTAGTCAGGACAACAAAATATTATAATGTACTTCATAATAAATGTAACAGAAGATATGCAGTGCACTTTGTGAATTCAGAGATTTTAAAGAAGATGAAATAAAGAGGAGTTTATGTGATACTGAATGGGAAGACTCAATATTAAAAAGAATTTAAAGTTTCCTAAATTAATTTATAAATTTGATGCAAAAAGAAAATAAAACAACAAAACAAAGAGAATTTGCCATGAAACTTGACAGAATGATATTAAAATTAATTGAAGTAGAGTTACTGAGGTCAGCAGAATTTATTATAATGCTGTGATAGTTGAATTGTTGTGTCATGCCACACGGATAGAGAACCGACTGTCCAAACGGAAGAGAGACCACAAAAGAAGACCCTCATGTATATGGGAACTTGGTTTTGACATTGTGTTACAAATCTCTATGGAAAGAGCAGGCTATTCAAAAATTAATGGTGGGGTCCTGACCCATGTGGCTCAGTTAGTTGGTTGGGCATAAGGTTGCTGGTTCGATTCCTAGTTGGGGCACCTGCCTGGGTTGTGGGCCAGGTCCCCAGCTGGGGGTGTACAAGAGGCAGCCGATTGATGTTTCTCTTCATCTCTTTCTCCCTCACTTCCCCTCTCTCTAAAAAATAAAATCTTTATTTTTAAATAAAGTGTTGTCCTGTTATTAAATGTTACAAAGATCATGTTACAAATTTGATTTTTAAAATATTTGATAAAAACGTAGATGAAAAACTAAATAAATAGCATGGTAATGAGTATCTCTGTACCATAGTTTTCCTTCCTGTAGATTGTAAAATCACTTCTCAGTGTTTGTTGTCCCCATGTTTTCCTAGTCAGAGTAGTTGAATTCATCATTAGGCCTCTACCAAGGACTAAGTGCCCACAAGCTAAGTAGGCGTGGTCCCTGGCCTGAAGCACTTGTTGGGGGGGGGGAGGGCCAGAAAACCTTGAAAAATCAAAATGTTCTGTGTGACTGTCTTTTGGGGACTTGGAGGGAAATAGTGGATGCTAATAGCTTACAGGGAATGGAGATTTTGGCAGAGGGGGCAGAGCTCCAGGCTCTGCTGGAGGGATAAAGGTTGCAGAGAGCTGGTGTGAGTGTGGGGAGGAGTCCCAGGGCTGAGCAGCGGATATAGCTCCCTGCTTCTGGGCAACTGAAAGAAAGATTACAGATCCCAACCATATGAATATTTTCTGGCTTACCTACCATTTTTTAACTCCTGAAAAGACTCTACCTGTTTCCCGTGCTTCTAGCAACATAAGGATGTCTGTTTTAACTATAGCATCATTAACCGTGAATACTGACATTCCTAGAATTTTTCCTTGTTGGTATAAAATGATGCAGTGTTGTTTTGATCTGTATGTCTGTCTTGCTTATTATACCCATGATTGTTGTAACACTACTTAGGCTTTTTCTTGTGCTTGTGTTGAAATTTTTATTTCTTATTCCAACATATTCTTTCTTTTAAACCTGTTTTAATTACAGTTTTGTAAAAAAAAACCAAACCAAAACAAAACAAAAAGCAAAACCTTCAAAATCAGTTATTTTGTCAGAAAACTTCAAATCGACAGTCTTCTTTTTTATTTCCAGCAGAGCCGATATTAGAAGGTAATATTACATAATGAAATAATAGTTTCTTTAAAGCAGAGAACCCCTGTCTTGATTGTTACTAAGTTACCTGCAGCCCTCTCAAGGGATGCTGTAAAAAAAGTGAATGGCGTGGCTCAGCTGGTTGGGCGTTGGCCCGCAAAGTGAAAGGTCCCCGGTTGATTCCCAGTCAGGGCACATGCCTGGATTGCAGGTTCAGTCCCCAGTCAGGGCTCATGGGAGAGGCAACCAGTCAGTGTTTCTCTCCCTCTCCATCTCTCCCCCTTCACCTCTCTCTAAAAATAAATAAATGAAATCTTAAAAAAAAAAAAAAAAAGGAACGTGACGGGATTGAGTTGGGTGTGGACAGTGTCCTGGAGCAGACTGCAAGTATACCCACATGCAATCTTGAAGGAGAAGAGTTAGGAGAAACAGGGATGGTAGGTAGGAATAAGCCAAGAGAAGGAGGGAGGAGAATTCTATGAAGTTGTGTTCCAGGTAAAGTTGTCACTCGGTTTCTTCTGAAGGCACATGAGTGCATTCAAGGCGCTCTCAAGTAATTGCCTCTGGTTCCCTTTCCCTTTGACTGGAGCTGAAGGTTCAGAGAGTATAAAGAGACTCAGCTCGTAATTAGGGAGATCTGTCACGCATTTGGGAAATTCTTTTATCCTGAAAGCGGAGGGAATTTATTGTGAGGCTTTAAGCAAGAGTGTAAGTGGTGTGCTTGCTTGCATGCACGTTATAAACAGTCTTTTGAAGAGGCAAAGTGATCAAATTTTAAAGCGAGCGCCCTGCAGACGCAAGACTCCATTTTAAGGTCAAACTTACCGTTCCTCTTAGGGGACTTACTTCCCTTTGCCACAAAAGTGAAAAAGGTGGCAAAGAACAAAAGAACTTCCTGTTGCAAGGTTTTACCCTTGAGCACTTGGTTGGTTTGCATTTTACTTAGCTTATTTTTCTAGTTTGTAAGTGAACGTTTAATTGTGAGTAAAAATCAGGATTTTTAAGTTTGGAGAAATAGATAAAAATAATTTTATTTGAAGGTTACATATAATGTATGTGTATATTTGTATATGTACATACTTAGTAAAAAAACATTGTGCCTTGAATTAGTTATTTCATTTGCTCTTATCTTCATTTGTGTTGACAGATTGTTAGAAACATTTGTCTAAGGCTCCTATTTTCAGAACTAGGATGTATATAAAAGATTCAAAATGTGTCAGTTGTGAAATGTACCATCTAGTCATTTACTGCAGCTTGGCAAGGGCAGGTCCCCTGAACTTAGAAGTTTTCGTTCTTCATCATCCGCCCCTTTGCCTTTCTTTTGTGGCTCTGTAAGTACTGGGTTAAGTCTCTTCAGAAATAAGCAGTCTGGTGCACCAGTTCCTTTCTCTCCTCTGCTCTTACTCAGTGCTTGGCTTCCTGTGTGTGTGTGTCCAACCCACACACAATGTGTGGAAGAATTCAGAAATTATTAGGGGTTGGGTTGTCCTAGGAAGGATATCTTTTTCACTTCTTCTGCACCATTTCAAATTTTTTTAAACAAGAAGGAAGCATATAATTTGTTATTAAAAACAACTTTGAAAAAGGAGGCAAGCAATTGGGAAGGCTTTTGTATGGGAAAAATTGTTTGAGGGTAAAAGATGAAAGTAATTTTGACTATCATTAATTTGACGGCAGTATGAGTACTTTTTAAATTCTGGTTTCTGTTATCTTTACCATCAATGCCTTGCTAACCACCCCTCCTTTCATTTTCCTGTGAATGTGTTTACTTACTTTGCTAGGATTTTTTAAAATTGATTTTAGAGAGAAAGGAAGGGAGAAAGAGATGGAGAGACAGAGAGAGAGGGGGGTGTGGGGAGAGAGAGGGAGAGAGAGAGAGGGGGAGAGAAACATTGATCTGCTGTTTCCCTTATTTATGATTTCATATGTTGCCACTTCTACGTGCCCTGACCTAGGATAGAACCCATAACCTTGGTGTATCAGGACAAAGTTCTAACCCTCTATGCTACCTGGCCAGGGCCTACTAGCAGATTCAATTGTGCATTGGTTTACATTTTAGTTATTTCATTGTGACCGTGCCTTATCCAGTTCTAACTGATTCACTTCATGTTGCTCTTTAAAGAGTTTTGTTCTTTTTTTATGACTATTTTTCATGTCCTTTAATGATGAGTGGATAGAAGGGAGGAAGGTCAAACTGGTTATTTTTCATTCATTGCTGTTGTGAAGGCTTTTTATGGGAAAAAAAATGAAGCTGAAATCTATATTAAATTTTTGTTATGTGGACTTTTTTTTGACGTCTCCCTCACACTATTATTTATGAGATAACCGTAATAACATTTTAGATATAATATAAATTCTGGTAATGTACCAGTTACTTTCTAATTCATGTAGCTGAGACCGTGTGACCTTTGTTTCTCATGATTCTGTTTCAAGGACACTGACCTCACATGCTTTGGGATAAGGACTGGATGGATCCCTGCCCTCAAGAACCTAATGATCTAAATGAGGAGGAAAGGCCCAACTATATGTAGAGTGAATCACAGACTCTCAGAAAGTAGTAGAAGGAGAGGTATTTTTAGGAAGACGGTGCTCTGGTGCGAGGAACCTGATGGCCCAGACCCCTAGAACATCACGCTAGTGTCTCAGAGCAGCTGGGCATTCACCCACGCACTGCGGTGCGTGACCCCTCCCGCAGACCGCTGTGGCGGTAAATGAGGGAGTGCTCAGTAACAGGTGCAGAATGAATGCTCAGACTAGAGTTAAAACGGGTGGTGGCAGATTGTAGAAAAAGCGTCCTCTGGAAAGACAGCCTGGTGTAGCAGATAGGACTGGAATCAGGAAAGACGAAATCTGGCTTTAAGTGTGGGCTCTGCCCTTGCTGTTCAACCTGTGGTGGACTTTCCCTGTCTGGCCCTGAGACATCACCTGTGGAAAATGAAGGGCTCAGACAAGGTCTTCTTTCTAACAACTCACAGTTTTAAATTCTGAATGTACGGTCAGAGAGGGACACCCTCAACTCAGGCTCAGTCATCCGACAGAGCCTTATGACAAGGTCCACAGTTTGTGTGGGGCACACTTACTTCCTGCTGTTACAGGAAGAAGGAAGCACTTTCGGGTTGGGTGCCAAGTGGTCCTGAATCCTAGACCTAAATCACAGTTGGGTTGCAGTTGAGAAACCACCGAAGGCTCCTGAAAGATAAGTAACATGGCCACCCTAGCATTGAAAGGAAGATAATTACCAGTGTTTTATCCCCACTAGATATATTTCCGCTGGATGTAAGATTCGTGTCTGGATTGGACTCAGAAGTGATACTCAGGTGTAATGGGAGGCCTTTTGTCCTTTTATAATGTGTTTTCAAAGTAGTTTTTCTGACATGAATTCTCTAACTGCCAGTATGTATTGAGAGAGAGGCCACTAGCGAGTGCTTTGTCAGGAATGGTCTGCCTGCCTCACTGAAAGCAGAGATCCTCACCTCACAGGGTGCTTGTGGGGACTGAAGGAATGAACAGGTGTCAGAGAGAGTGGAATGGATGACAGATTTGCTCTCTGAGAGCCACATAGGGAGCAAGTTTATACTCAGAAATGAGTATGATGAAACAAATGAGCCATCTGCATTTAATGCAACCTGTATTTAAGGGAAATGTTAAGGCATTATGGAGTGATTTTATGTTGTGGGTTTTTTTTTTTCATTTAAGCTTTTGATCCTTGGGTGATATTTTAAAATCTGCTAAGTGACATATGGTTACTGTTGATATTAATCATGATTAATAATGATTTGGATATTAGAGTTGTGCTTAGAAGGAACTTTATGTTCATCCATTCTTCTTCTTAATGCTACATTCTACTCTCTTCCTGAGCTAAATTTAAATTTGCTTTTCAAGTGTCCCTGAATTCTTTTTTGAATATAAATATTCAAATAGGAAAACCCTGATATTTTTAATAACCCTTACTGAACCTTCCGGTTTCCCACATTCTGGACTGCTTTTTCCAGTTAGATTATTAGAGATTTGAAGGTGGACTTGTTCCCTCTTTCAATAGTGACTGCCTTAGAGCAGGCACTAAGAAGTGCCCAAGTAGCCCATGTTGACAGCCTAAAAGTTGTCTTAGTGACGCAGGTTCTCAGCCGGGGGTCACCACATGTGGATCCAAGGCAGTTCTCCTGGCTCATCTAATTTAAAGCCAGCTTAAAACAGTGTGGGCCATCCTTTCCCTCCTGCCCTCAGAGGAGAAAGTCAGCGGTACTAGACTCTTCCTCTCTTGGTTGAACATACAGTTTCAGTTCTTTCAGCCTCATAGCACTTTAATAATACTCTCCAGAGTGTTGGCGCAGAAGTCCGAATGGTCACACCCTTCACATTTAGCCCGACTCTCTGCAGCAGGAGGATTGTGAGAACAAAAGGTTAGGTGTACATGTACATGGGATGGAAGATGTGTGACATGAAAGGGGAACAAGGGATGATGGCTCGATCTCCACTTTGCTTAGGCAGCCTCACCTGGCAGCATGTGAAATGAGATTCTTGGGCACAAGGGGCTTTTATGGTAATATCAAGTATAAAGGAAGCATCTGTAAACAAGGAAATGTAAGTAATTGTGTTAATCATCTATGAAATAATTATTTACTATAAATAGTGCTAATCTTATAATCTTTAATACTTTATGTAGTTCTCTTTGATTTCATTTTAATTGGGATTTAGCACAAGATCATCTCATTGGAAGGACCTGACATCTGTTGAATTTTAACTTGTTCGGTGATTTGAATGGTCAGGGTTGGAAATTTAACATAGTGCAGGATTTTATAATTAGTATTCAAAGGTGCATTCATAATACCACATTCCCAGATCATGTTTTATTATTGTTTTTTTTTAAGCAACAGAAGGATGGGTTTATTTATTTTTTCTCTCTTAAGTTTTTTCTTTTGATTATAAAAGTTACACATGCCAATTTTAGAAAATAAATATAGACAAATATTAAAAAAATTAGTCATAGTTCAGTTATCTAAAGACAAGCATTATATCATTTGGTGAATATTCTTTGGCCTACTTATATATCTTCATGTAACTTAAGTTTATAAGGTGTATACAAATTTGTTTTTATCTTGAGTCCTTCTAAAACTAGGCCTGTTTGTCCTCAATCATGTTCAATAGGATGCCCAGTATAAAAATGTTCTATTTTTTTAAAGTGAGTTCATGGTCAAATCAGTTAAGAAATCTCTCATTTTAATTTGCTTTTTTTTTTTTTTAACTGGAGCTTTCATGGAACCTTTAATACTAGCATATATTATCATATCCTAAGGGAGATGATATATAGTGTGTCTCTGCCTTATTTAATTGTGGAACCCTTTTCCTGTGAATAAATAACTTGAAGAATTTGAAGCACAGTTTGGGAAAAGTTGGCAAGCATTCCCCCCGCGTATATTCACTGGTTGTCCGCCCTGTTGTCCACTTCTCATATTCCCTTTCCTCTGATTATACTCGGTAATAAGTTGTTTAGTATCAGATCATATTTGATAATCAGCTGTACAGTTCCAGATCACAGTTTACAGTTTTGATGAATACATTTGTAATATATTTTAAATGAGTGTTAACATGCAAATCAGTACATTAAAAACACTCACTGGCTTTATTGAGTCTGGTCTCTTGATATCCTGGGGCCAGGCATGGACACTCTCAAAATACCCCTGATGAATCGGTGAGCTCCAGTTTCTTTTCTTTGAAAGTATTAGTTTACTGCACCTCACACACTTACTCTTTTTCCTCTAATTCTGATTCACTGTTACCTGTCTATTTTTTACCTTCCTGCTTTAAGGTCCCCAAACCTAGCTCTTTGGCATTTAAAAAATTGCTATTGCATGCATTCAGCCATATTTAAGTATGAGAGAGAAATACTCACATTTATGTGTATTCTTTATTTTGCCAGCTATTGAATCATTTCTCTGCTTATCAGCAATTCTATCATTTAACTTGCTCCACGATTTCTTTTTCTATCAACCCTCTCCTGTCTTCAAGCATTCTGCTAATTTTTCATGTTTTCCTTCACCCTCAGATATACAATGTATCTTCAGCTCTTAGTAGGGCTTTGAAATATAACTTTCTTTACTGAACTTTTTTAGCTAGGAGGGTAGGTGTGAGACAAGTGTTATTCTCTCTTTTGGTTCTTACTTGACCAAACAGGCGTATTTTAAATTGTGCCCGGCCCTGGCTGGTGTGGCTCAGCTGATTGGAGCATTGTCCTGTAAACCTAAGGGTTACAGTTTCTATTCCTGTTCAGGGCACATGCCTGGGTTGCAGCTTTGGTCCCTGGTTGGGGCAGGTATGAGAGGGAAATGACTGTTGTTTCTCCCCTCCCCCTCCCTTCCCCCCCTTTTAAAAAAAATCAATGGACTTGTCTTAAGGTGAATCTAGATAGAGAATTAAATAAATAATAAATTGCTTTCTTATATCTAAATATAACTTTATCCTGTTATATATGTTTTGTATCCATAACTTCTTTATTTACTTGGTTAATTTCAGGGCAAGCTATTTAAATCAACTTTCAAATCAGTGTTGTTTTTTTCAAATCGTGAACATTTGGAGAGCAGGAACCAGATTTATCAGCTCCATTTTTCCCAGTCTTTCCTGCTTTTTGTTGAAGGGGGAAATCCCAATCTGAAAAGTTATCTGCCAATTCATAAAGCTTAAATTATCCATGACATTGCCCTGAGATGTTTGTATGTGTTTCAGGCTAACTTAAAGGAGTGAGACATCCCTTTATCTGAGATGTTACTTGTATGTAATGTGAGTAAAATTTAGAACAGCCAAGAAGGAATATAAAGAAAATAGTTTGTGTTATTTGGTTATCTTATTTAATCTAATGTTCAAGCACTGTGAAGTCAAATTTCTGTTTTAAAACAAAGTTTTCTATTATATTCTAAAGTAAGAATATTTATGTGTATTCTAAGTATGTCTATTCAATGTCATAAACTATTTACATTGACGATTTCATAAATACTCTTACGATTGTATAGTTTTGACTTATCGGAGCACTTTATTAGTTGTCATTAAAACTCCTGTTGCCTTGAAATAGAGACAGTTGGCCCTATATTTGAGGCTATACCAGTTATGGAATCTAACAAAATATAATTTTGGAATATGGAAGTATTTGATGAGGAATGCTACCTCTTTTTGGTGAACATAGCATATTGTATTATAAATTGTTTCAGGAACGAAAGTAGTTGTTGTTGATTTTTATGTTTTTGTTTTGTTTTCCTGCCCACATCTTTTAGTGTAGGCATTAAACTATTCTTTATGCCCTTGGCACAAGGAAAGTTTCCCATGTTGTTCTTTTCATTTGGTTCCTTGAATTATTTATTGTTTTCACTTCCTTACCACCTATTCATTTCTTGGAAAAAATGATTTTTTCACTTTTTCCTTGTCAATTAATTAGTTGTATAAAATAGATAAATAAGGAAGATATCAGATGAGCACTTACATAATATTTTATCTGGAGTTTAGGGGAGAAGATCATGAATAGAGATTTGGAAGTAACTACAGAGATATTTAAAGCTGCAGGTACCTATAACATCAGCGGAAAGTACTGGCAACCATGCACATATCTCCTCAAGTGATTTCATTATTCTGTTTTTATTCAGTTGCACAGACAACTGTGGTCCAACCAAGTCAATATCCTGCTTTCCAGAGTGATATGTTTGCTCCAGTGCAGCCAGACCTGTGATCACATCCTAAGGCACTCAGGGCTCCCATGCATCTTAATATTATACCCTTTACAGTCCTTTCCAAAAGTATGAAAAATGGTAAGGGAAGTAAGCCAAGGAATCCAGCCTGGAATCACCAGCTTTTACATGGAGCCTCCCAGTGATACTGAGGAGTGAGCAAAAGGCGAGAGGTAAGAGAAAATGAAGAACATGATTATCCAGGAAGTCTGGAGAAGAGAGTTTCAGGAAGGAGGGAGGGGTCAGAAGTGTAAATGTCTCAGAGCAGGACCAGGATTGTTTTACACCTATAGCTTCCCTTGAAGGAAGGGGCTGTTTTCTCAAATATTGCTATCTCCAAGTGTGTGACTGATGCTCAGAAGAGAAGGCAGAAAATCTGGGGATGATTTAGAGGTGAGGAGAAAGCACTTCCTCTCGAAGAATCAGAGAAGGGTGGTAGGTTATGTTGTGATACACTTTGATGAAAAGACTTAAGATTAGTAGGATTTGAATGGATATTCTCCTTTTCTGATAGAGTTTCCAACAATTCATGGAACTAAAAGTGGGATTGGTATTCTAGCTAAGTGGATCTAACCATGGACTCAAATAGTAGCTAGAGCTGTATAATTAAATATATAACCAGGAAGTTTTTATACAGCCTGCTCTTTCAACAGATGGAGGTGACATGCTGTCAGTAGGTATCGTTCTTCTGTTTAATTGTATTGCTTTTTGCCATATTTAGTGCTGCTTAGGCAGGTTTGCTGACAATCAAGAGAATTACTAATAATTGTCAGCATATGTTTGCTATTTCCATCGACCCCAAGGAATAGGTAGGGCTTAGGTGTTACCGATTCGCCAGCGTCCAGGCACACCTCATTTTATGGCGCTTTGCTTTACAGAGGTTCACAGATGCTGTGCTTTTTGTAAAACGAAGGCAAGCCCCGCTCCCGGCAAAAAGACCCCAGCTCGCCTTATTGCCGCGCCGGCACTGCTGCGGCGGCGTCGCATGGTGCGGAACCACACCGGCAGCACCTCCGAGGTGTGCTTGCATTGCACACATGGATGACATCTCTGTTTTTACTAGTAGTTTAATCCACGGGATATATCGTGTTTCTGCATGGGCTTAGTCACTGTCCAAAATTTATATTGCACCAAAGGGGGTTTGATGATATAAATGAGGGTGGAGAAAGGAAGGGAGGAAAAGAAAGAGAGAAAGTAGGAAAGAGGGGGGGAAATTGGGAAATTGTCATTTAACTTAGGAGTTGTCTGTCCTGAACCTCCTTAGTTTTTATAAGTCATTAATCTGTAGGCACTCTCTCTCCCTCTCCCACCATGTGCCCATCTATATTTTGAAATAAAAAAAAATTGAGTTGTTATAATAAAGATGTAATAGACTTGGCAGTCTTTAAATTGTGATGAAATTTTCATGTTTGAAGTAAGATTTTTAAAAATCCATTAAAAATATAGGAGGCATATATGATGTTCTGAAGAGGAGAACTACAGAATCAATAGTAATGACTGAGATTGGGTGTTTCCGAGTCAGTTCCGAGTTCAGTTTGTTGTATTTTAGTGCTGGCTTTTAGTTTCTTCCTACATTGGATATAACTTCACATATCCTTACAGAGACAGTCCTGCAATGAACTATTTTCTAAGGGAAATGAAATGTGGCAAGAATGAGTTTTTATCATGGTGGGATTGGTGTACTGGCCTTTTTGAGAATGAGAGTCCTGGCAATAAGGTGATTTATATAGATTTCTGTGAGATTGTGAGAAGTGTTGAAAACATCTGGTTTTTATAAGAGTCTACTTAGAATTATTCTCTATGCTAGTGTATTCTTTCTCTGAAAGATATTTATTTCATTGAAATAAACAGCATTTTTTTTCCAGTTAAAAAATAGCTCCTGAGATCTCGTTTGGATTGGCAGAAGATTTTTTCTTTGGTGACAGACTGGTGCTTGCTTTGCATTTTGATTCAGCTGACTGGTTTTCCTTCTGTTTTATAAGGGGCACTTCTTGATTCTTAGCTGTGGCCACATGTGCTGCCTTTGGACGCAACAGTTAGCACGTTCTTCCACTCGAAGGCTTAACGTTCAATAAGAGCCTGTAAACTTCTGAAACGGAAAGGAAATCAGAGCACTCTGACATCAGAACTCTCTCGAAAGCGCAAAAGCCAGGTTTAATTAGGTAGCAGTGCAAAACCATTATCCCCCTCACAAAAGGTGGGGAAGAGGAGGGGCAGGAGAACAATTGGCGTTTATCTGATCGGCTGCCCTGGCCGGCCGTGAGCCCAGCTGGAGCTAGGCTGGCCCTGCATTCTGCAGGCGGCTGTGCAGTTTTTGAAACACCCCTAAATGTTCCAGCCTTTAAATAGAAGCGAGTCTTCTAAAACGATGCTGCGTACTGCAAGAGGAATTAAAGCCTCTGCCTTGCAGGCAGGAAGCCGAGGAGCGAGATGCTTAATTATTGTGGAAGTAAGTGCTTGTTACCGCTGCGTGGAGTGCGGGGAGTGCGCGGGTAGTCCTCGGGGTGTCAGCCGTGATTTGTAGACAATGCAGCCCTGTCAGCGCAGTGCTGGTGCTGGTTCAGCAGCATCTTCCCCAACATGGCTTTAGCAAGAATTTAAAGGCCACCCCTTGTGTCCTTTGTGGAGTCTTAGAAAAGGGTCCTCTGCCTTTATTTGCAGGATGTACGCCACCATGCAGGATTTTGTACTCCGAAATTGGGCCCCTTGCCTCCTGACTGATGTGCACACGAGGAAGTTGGTTTTCCTCGGCCCTCACCTGGAAGGATGTTAACAGTTTTCTGTCGTCTCTTGGGGAGTATGCAGAAATCTAGCTATGGCAGCATTTTGTTTCTGCTTTCTTCACAAATTAACACCGAAGGGTGGGGTAGGTTGCAGTGCACGAGGAAATGCAGGCATTTTGTGAAATAGTTCCAGCTTTAGGAGTAGATGAAACTGGAGAGAGCTTGGGAAGAGGTACCGGTGAAGCTGGATTCGCTCTTCGGGGTAAGTAATAAAGCAGAGGAAACCACGGAAGGGTGCTCATGGATATAATGGCTCTGGGAGAACACTGTTTATTTTCTCTCTGTTGTATTTGCTCTTGCCAACTATGTTAAGCCTTTGCAAAGAAACAAAAGACAAGATAGGATTTTGATATCTGGAAGGTGTTCAAAAGTGAGCGTTGCAGCATATTAAATAAAATAATTTTTCAGTTTTTAGCCTTGTTAAAAACTATGTGTTGCTCTAAGTACTGAACTTTGTTGGTTATGCCTCAAACTTCTGGTCAGCACGGTGGTTCGTGGGACCCTACTTTTGGGAGTTCATTGGAGTCTGTGCTTGGTCTGTACTACGGGTTGGAGCCTCCGTGTCCTGGAATGAGATCCTTCCTGTCCCCCAGTTATGTGAAGCAGCTCAATTAAGCTGAAGTAGTAATAGTCTTTTAAATATATTGATTTAAAGCATGGATTTTATTAAACAATGTTACTTTCTTTCAAACCTGCTTTTCTGAAATATTGGGTCATAGGCTGTGAACCATGTCCATTATGAAGCTTTTTCATGTGTCTGGTTTGGCAGTTGCATATTTATTTTTAGATGTATTTGTCAGTGCTAATTCCAATTGTCCTTCTCTCTTTTAGAGAAAGCATGGGATTATGGCAGCCACAGCGTCCCAGTAATACAAGTTCCATTCAGTTTTTTCTGAAAGAGAGCTGTTTATTAAAGTGAAACAAAGGAACAATAGTGGATTATAATGTTTTGAAGATTTGGATTTTCAGAAGCTTGAAAATAAGGCATCATTTAACCTTTTAAATGAAAAAGATTAAGATCTCGAGCAACTGCTGTATTTGCTGGAAACCATTCTCCGTAAGGGAAGTGCACATTTACAACCTAGATATGGTGGTCCTTTCTGCAGGGATTTAAGTTGGATTGCTTTCCCATCATGACCAGCCTGAAACGGTCGCAGACGGAGAGGCCTCTTGCCACCGAAAGGGCCTCCGTGGTCGGCACAGATGGCCCTCCCAAAGTCCACACTGATGACTTCTACATGCGGCGCTTCAGGTCTCAAAATGGCAGCTTGGGATCATCGGTCATGGCTCCCGTAGGGCCCCCCCGCAGTGAAGGTCCTCACCATATAACCTCGACCCCCGGAGTTCCAAAGATGGGGGTTAGGGCAAGAATTGCAGATTGGCCCCCAAGGAAGGAAAATGTAAAAGAATCTAGCCGTTCAAGCCAGGAAATAGAAACCTCAAGTTGCCTTGAGAGCATGTCCTCCAAAAGCAGTCCTGTCAGTCAGGGAAGTTCTGTTAGCCTCAATTCCAGTGACTCAGCCATGCTAAAAAACATACAGAACACGCTGAAAAACAAGACCAGACAGTTGGAGAACATGGACTCCAGATTTCTCATGCCTGAAGCCTATCCCAGCTCCCCTAGAAAGGCTCTTCGCAGAATACGACAGCGGAGCAACAGTGATATCACCATCAGTGAACTTGACGTGGATAGCTTTGACGAATGCATCTCGCCCACATACAAGACTGGGCCATCACTGCACAGGGAATACGGGAGCACATCTTCAATTGATAAGCAGGGAACATCCGGAGAGAGCTTCTTTGACTTGTTAAAGGGCTACAAAGATGACAAATCTGATCGAGGTCCAACTCCAACCAAGCTCAGTGACTTTCTCATCGCCGGTGGGGGCAAGGGTTCTGGTTTCTCTTTGGATGTTATAGATGGGCCCATCTCACAGAGAGAGAACCTCAGGCTCTTTAAGGAAAGGGAAAAACCACTCAAGCGACGGTCCAAGTCTGAAACTGGAGACTCATCCATTTTTCGTAAACTGCGCAATGCCAAAGGTGATGAACTTGGGAAGTCATCGGATCTTGAAGATAACCGCTCAGAAGACTCCGTCAGACCCTGGACGTGTCCAAAGTGCTTTGCCCACTATGATGTTCAGAGTGTATTATTTGACTTGAACGAGGCGATTATGAACAGGCACAACGTTATTAAGAGGAGAAACACCACCACGGGGGCTTCGGCAGCTGCTGTAGCATCCTTGGTTTCAGGACCATTGTCTCACTCGACCAGTTTTAGCTCCCCAATGGGCAGCACAGAGGACCTGAATTCCAAAGGAAGCCTTGGCATGGACCAGGGAGATGATAAAAGCAATGAACTTGTAATGAGCTGTCCGTATTTTCGGAATGAGATAGGTGGGGAAGGTGAAAGGAAAATCAGCCTGTCAAAATCAAATTCTGGTTCCTTTAGTGGATGTGAAAGTGCCTCCTTTGAGTCTGCACTCAGCTCCCATTGCACAAATGCAGGAGTGGCAGTACTTGAAGTGCCCAAGGAGAACTTGGTGTTGCATCTGGATCGAGTGAAAAGGTACATTGTGGAACATGTGGACCTCGGCGCTTACTATTACAGGAAATTCTTCTATCAGAAAGGTGAGTAGACAGCTTTTGTTATTCAATTTTCTGTACTGTACTTCCTGAAAGAGTACTGTTTGTTTTTTCAGCAATGTGACAGAAAATTTTCATGTACTGCTTCTTTTTTCTTGATGCTAAAATAGTTAAATAGGTGTCTGCTGCAATGTTTCTTTTTTTTCATTGTTTTTTAGTTACTTCCTCCTTCGAGGTAATAAAATGTTTGGTATATTAAATATTCATTTTTTTTTAAAAAACAGACCTTTGATTTAGTGGATGAGATTATAGTCTTTGTATAGAAGACTTGTGTCATCTTTAGGGATAAATTTTAAAGTTGAAAATATTTTAAATATAGCTTTATCTTAAGGATTACAAAAACAATCTTAATACTGCCTTTCATTAATTTAGCACTTTTGTAATTAGTACAGGATCATTGTTTTTCCTCCTCAATGTTTTCATCGATTAATGGGAATTGTAATACATTTCTATCTTAGTGGGAATTAATTATATTATTTGACAAAAGTCACAGAACCAGTAAGTTTCAGAGCCAGGAAACAAATTTAGGGCTTCTGTATTTGAGCAGAAAAAAGCACTGAAGAGATAAGTACCCCTAACATGTTGGTGACTTCCTTTCCAGCCTTTTTTGTTCTGTTGGAGAAAAACATATACATATATTGGTGGTTTATACTGTGTATACAGTTTTACCTCCTACTTTTAGAAAGGCCCTGTGATTTATTAAAAAGTAATTGAAATGAACTCTTAAGAGCTGTATAGTAGTGTTTTTGAGCAGCATTATTAATTGAAGAATAAGTTGGCCCTAGAAGCATCCAAGCTAGGAAACAGGATGCTCACCAGGGAAGGGCGTATACCTGTGGTCCATTGCATTGCAGCCAGTTGAGAGACCCCTGTATGCAAATAACTACAGCAGTGTTTCAGTTTCTCACTTACTGTCTTGGAGTTTTGAAACTGATTTAGATTTATTCTTCCAAATGATGTTTCATTTCTAATACTCTCTATTATGGCTCCGGAATAAGCCTTATTGTAAGGTTATTGCAAGACAGACCCCATTTAAGAGGGTTAATTGACCAAAAGGACCTTATCTTGTTACGATTCAGAAGTCGCCTAAGTATTTGTGGCAATGGTCCTGGAATCAGTGTGATAATTAAGACTCCAGTTTCCTTTTAAAGCAATCTTTATTTTCTCAATAATTTTCTGGAGTTCACTTTTTTCTTATACTTTTTTCTTATACTGTCCTTGCAAATATAGGGTTTTCTCAGTATTGCCATCTTGGCATTTGGGGCCAGACAACTACCTGAGGGGGCTTATCGTGTGCATTGCAGAATGTGTAGCAGCACCCCTGGCCTCTGTGCCCTAGGTGCCAATGGGTGTCCCCTCCCCCCACTCCTGTTGCGACAACTTAAAATGTCTCCAGGCATTGCCAAGTGTCCCTTAGGCAGTAGTAATGTTGCCTGTAGCTGAAGACGCCTGATTCATTGCACCTGACAAAATTTTCCACAGGTGATTCTGAGTTGTCTACAGGTGAAGACCATCTTGCTAGAAACTAACACTTTAAGTCCAACATGAGAGAGAGTGAATTGTAATCTTATGTAGTAGTAGGCACTTTTTTCTAATTAGGCAATACGATAGTATTAATAATGAACAATTTTTGAGCACTTATTATGTACCAGGAACTTTGCTGAACTTTGTTATGACATTCACTTTCTCATTTCAACCTCTCTGGCTACTGAGGTAGGTATCTTTATTGGTGACATTTTCCAGGTGAGAAAACAGGGCTTAAGTGACATTAGTGGTTAAACGATCACAGAGCTAGTAATGTTGGAGCCAGCTAGTCATGTTCTTAACCACTGCATCCTGTTCTCTTATATTAGCCTAAAGGCTTCGAGTATATTTTTATGTTTAAATCTGGCAGAAATTTGTTTGAAGAATTTTTCTCTCTCCAAAGCTTGGGATGAAAATTTGAATGCTTATGTTTCACAGTAATCCAGCTTAGCTCATAATACTTCATAAATTTAAGAGTCACCAGTCGACAGTAGTGTCTAATTTGAAGCATGGAAAATACCCTCTTATCCAACATAATTGAAACTGGTTGAGTGAAAATATCGCTTAAATTAGGAAATCTTTTAAAAGTGTACATATTCGGAATATTGTATTTTCAAAAATATATTTGCCAAACTCTTGTGAGGCCAAAGGCTTTTCTTTGACAATGATTCTACTATTTTGAATTCTTAACAGTATAAACCACCAGAGCAAAAACAGACACTAGCAAAGCAGACTGAATATTATAAAATCTGAGGCTTCATATTTTTTTCTCATTTCCCTCACATCTAATCCAACACCTTTCTTTTTAGTGACTTGTCTCTATTAAGTCTTTCCAAAGCTTTCAACTTAGTTTTTATTAGAAATAAGATTTATCTTTGGTGCTTATATTCCATAAGCTTTCATAATATTTAATTAAGTTTCATAATTACAGTAACAAGTCAGCTGGCATAAACAGGTTTGGTTAGCATGACGTCTAGCTGGTGGGAGCAGAAATCATGTGTGTGCGGCACTAGAGATGGCCTGGTCGTGCCATCGGGCATTCGTCATCGTGGTTTACAGCGGGAGCCGGAGCTGTGGTTCATCCGTGAAGCTGCTTCAGTGAAAGGCATGTAGTGCCTGCTGTGCTGTCTCGGGCCACACAACTTAGAATTTGTAAATCAGACGGGTCATTGTCACAATACGATGACATAGAACAAATTATGACGCTGAATAACATCATTTGAAGCTGATATTCAGCCCCCTAAAGTATAACTGTATATTAAAACATTTATGTAATATCTATACTCATCACTGTATATAATATAGTTAAGAAATGGTCTTATAATTTTTATATGCAATTGATTCACTGAAATTAGTGCACTAACTCATTTTTCCTACTCAAAATCTTAAAGAGAGTCAGTCCTTTTGAAGGATTACATCAATGTCAGATGTAATTTGTCTTCCAGCAACAGGGTGTAGTGCCACTGACCAGGTTGTCATTCTGACCTCTTTATCACCATGCATTTTCCATTTTTCCGTTTAATGCATTCCTGACTTCAGTGTGCCTAAGTCTCTGGGGAAAACTATTCATTTTACTGTAGTATGATCTACCAGCAGCATTAGATGTAAAATATAATTGTGTTTGGTTGATGAAGCTTGTTACTTCTTAAATACTACAGTGTTTTTATAAACATCATTATTTTGAAAATTTAGTCTTTAAAGGGTATTTGGCTTCAACCTGTAAGTCCAGTCCATTGCTGAAAAGAAGCTGGACCAACAGAGGAATCCCACTGTTTGCACTTATTAAAATAAGCAACACACCGTCAATGTTCTTTGAACATTGGACAGGTCCTTTCTCCTGCCCACTTCTCTTTGCTGTATGCTACTGTGTGAGATGTGTCTACTGAGACTCACTGAGGATTAAATGGTGGAAGTGATTAATTGCATCATTACTTGGTGCTTTATGCAGACCTCCTCACCTAGTGCTCAGAGGACCCCCAAGGTGAAGCTGTCCTTGCGATAAGTCCAAAGGATGCAACTACAGCCTTCTTAGAGAGGCGCATAGTAGGCAGTGGATAGCATCAAGATTAATCTGGTTATCTCCCTTTGAGTGCATATATATTTTGTATTTAGCTTTTATTTACATAGTCACTATGATCAAAGTACCAAGGAAATTTCTTAAGTGGGAAATACTAAGTTATAGAATAATTGTTGCCTATAGCTGGCCTGGCTTACTGAGGAGGAGACTTTTCCCACACCAATGACTCACCTCATTTGCAGTGCCCAGACAGGGTTTTTTTCAGTTTTGCACTAAGTGCATAGTTGTTTGAGACATGACCTCCCTGAATCCCATTCAGAGCTATGCATTAATAGAAAAGAGAGGAGCCCATGAGTTACCTTGGCTGAGATGTTCGCTGCTCCAGTGATCAAAACTTTGATAGGCTTATCTGATGCTAGGTGGGGTGTCACTCCCAAAGTCGTTATTAAAGATGCTCTGACAGGGAAGGGCCTCTCCCTGCCCAGTGGCCCGGAGATACTGCCATCATCTGGTCTGAAGCTCATCTGAGAATATTTTCCCACTCCTGAAAAGAGGGAACACTAATGCTTGTGCACCTGATTATTCTGATAACTTTAAACCACCAGATTTGATTGTTTTCTGTTGTTCATCTTCCTCCTGTACCTACATCTCTCCCCACCCCACCACACACCCATGTTTTAGAGCACACATGCACATACCCACACACACACCAGGTCAGCAGTATGCTGGGCCCCAGGATTACTGGTTTGAGGTCACAAACAACTTGGGTTTCAGTTGCTCTTGTAATGTCCAGTTTCCTTTATTTACCTTTCACCCTCTTGAACATCAGGGGACATCAAACAGTTAAGCTTATTTGTAAAAATCTTGCTTATTTTGTTTTTCTTAAAAAAAAAATCCTACGAGTATAGCAACATTAGGCTTGAAGAAACTACTACGGGATACCTTATAATTCAGAGTTTAAAAGATAATTATACTATGTTTAGTTTTTTGATATGGATGGCGTTATATTTCAAATAAGTGATAAACTCAAGACAATCCTGTTTTATTGAACCATGTTATAGTCTGCGCTCTTGAACTTAAGTTAATTTCTGCCAAAATTAATAGGGAAAGGTTTTATATATGCATTATTTCTTATTTTAATGTCCTTGTCTTTTACTTTTAATTGTGATCACATAAACTATAAAATTTGAAGGGAGCTCTATGTAGTCCTTCTTGGGATGATTTGGGGCACTGACTTATTTCTTGAGAAACTAACCTAGGAATGTTCTGCTGCCGCCTTTTTATCTGCTCAGGGCTCTAGTAGCAAGGAGACCACTAGGTATGAAAGCGTGCACGTTTACTCCTCTGAAAGCAAACATCCTCTCCCTTTTGGGCTGGGATCTCCTGAGTCCCAGCCCTCATGTTTGACTGCTGACCTAGAAAACATTCAGGCTTCCCTCTTACCTGTGTCGTGCCAGGTTAGAGGTTGGTGGAAGTTGGCTGAAAGGGCATATGCTTCAATTGCTCCTCCGTAAGTTTTATTTTTTATAAATCAAATAGACTGTCAGAAGGCCACATTTGTTTGGACACTTGACTTGTCAAGGACATCTTTTTGAAGATCCAGTCACATAGAAACAAAATTTGCTTTTGCAATTAAATTGATGATGAAGACATTGCCCATATGTCATTCTTCCGCCCTTCTAGAAAGTTCCATGGGAGAGATGTATGCTAGGTTTTGATACCAGGGATTGTTTTCTGGTAGCTACCAAATGCCTGCTTTTCTGATGGTAGGCATGTTTTATTTGCTTACTTCTTTTGTACTGTATTTTCTGTTTTACTTCAACTCCCAGAGCCAAAGTTGATGTTCGACTATACAACTTTCATTATTAACACTCTAGTTTCCACTTTCCTCCTTTATTTTTATATTTAGCAGGGTTTATATATTTCCTTTTTTATTAATGACATCAAAAATTCTTTTTTAAAAAATATTTTATTTATTTATTTTTAGAGAGAAGGGAAAGGAGGGAGAAAGAGAGGGAGAGAAACATCAATGTGTGGTTGCCTTTAATGTGCTCCCCACCCCACCCCACCCCACCCCACCCCACCCCACTGGGGACCTAGCCCACAACCCAGGCATGTGCCCTGACTGGGAATTGAACCAGCGACCCTTTGCTTTGCAGTCTGGCGCTCAATCCACTGAGCCACACCAGCCAGGGCTCAAAAATTCTTTTTGGAAGAGATAATTAGTGTACATTTATATCCAGATAAAATACACCTGTTTCCAGGCTTTATCCTCAGTTCTGGCTACGTTTCTCAGCAACTGTTATCTGCTTCCACCTGGATGGTAATCTAGTTGGCAACTCAAAACGATACACACAGATTTTGTAAACAAACCTCCCTCACCATTGCCCTCTTGCTATAAATGCCACTGTTACTGTCAGTTACTTAGATGTGCAACACTGATGTCTCTCTTCGTATTTCTCAACCTCCAGTCAGTTGGAAAGGCTTTTCAGTCTGCTTTAGAATTGCTACTGACTGTTTTTTATGACCCATTCCCAGTTCTAGAGCTTCAGACATGCATTGCCTCTTGCCCCAGTTCTAGCAATAGATGTCTTAGTATCTCCATCTCTAACCTGCCCTACTCAGATCCAACCTCTTGCCTTTGCTAAATGCAGTCTGATCATATAACCACTTATGTTTTGCATGGTTAAATTTACGATTTAATCATGGGACAAGTATGTTGTGTCAGTTGAATCCTCTGGGATGCAGATGTTGACAGGAGAGGTATGCAGCTGGTTTGTTGGACTTGTGAAAGAAAAAAGGGGGAGAAAGCAGAGTTTAGCAGGGAAAGCCTTTAGTCTATAATGCAGATCTGACACCAGGCGGGGGAAGAGGGAAAGGAAGCCAAACTGGGCAGGGGGGCGTCTCAGACCGCAGCACAGATCTGGCAAGATGCAGCCAATGTGGTGGAGCAAGGAGGGAGCGTTAAGAGAAGTCCCGTGTGGGGCAGAAATTACCAGGCCCTGTTCCCCTGGGCATGCTCTGTTCCTGGATGGGGATGCTCAGGAAGAGTGTGCCTGGGCTGGAAAACTGGACCAGATCCAAAGACACCACAGCCAGAGACTTCCAGCTGGTTAATTTCTTGTGGTTGAATTAGTTGCAAGTCCTTCCTGGAAGGGAGATCAGAGTATTGTACCTCCAGAGCTGCCACATATGCATGAGTGCCTACCCTGAGCTTGGCAGGAAACAGACAATAAGCAAATCACACAAAAGCATGTGTGTATGTGTGTATGCTGATTATAAGAATTAGTAATAGAAAGGTGGAAAAAGTAATTTCTCTTTTATTCTAATAATTTGGATTGTAATCTGTCTTTTCTTATACCCACACAAATTTATTTTCACACTCATTATTAACAAGAGTGCCCTTCATGTTTTTTAAGTAATTTTAAAAATTAACACCTGCCCATTTATACTCTTACTTATTCATTCGTTAGGTAATATTTATTAAGCATCTACTCTGTGCCAGCTGTGGTGCCTGAAGGAGAACAAAGCAGGTACACTTATCTGCATGGTATTTACAGTCTCCCATTCGTACTATTAAGACAAATGAGAAGATATTGAACATCATTTTTTTTTTCCTGATTAAAAAACAAAATCTTCTATAATTTCTTTGTTCCCTCTGTCTAGAACTCCATTTTGATGGATGGTGGAACCTCTGGATTTACCCTTCATTTTTTTCTTTGGTAATTTCATTTCTTTTTATTTTTGTTCTATGTTTATCAATTTTATCTTATAGATAAGGGATTGGTATATAGCTCTCTACATTTTATTATCTCATCCTTTCACTTTGTTATTTCAGCAATCATATTTTTATTCCCCAGGATCTTATTATTTTTTATTCTACTGTAGGTATTTTTCATAATAGCTTACCTTTATTTTATATAGCCCACATTTCTCCATTAGTATTAATTACAAAATTTTTATCTAAGTTCTTTCCTTTGAATGATCTGTATCCTCTGAGTTGTGTTTCCTCTTTTCTCATTTTTTCTTTCATGCTATTGGTTTTCCTCAGTTGCCTAGTGATCTTACCACGTTTGTGAACAGAGACCTAGGAGGATTGGCGCAGGTGGCAAGCATCCCCTGCAGCACCGTGGGTCTCCTCATTCCCGACCGGCCTCACCTTACGGGGCTGCTGAGGGCTAACACCGGAAACCTGGTGAGACCTCTTAATAGGGAAGCGTCTTTGCAGAGTGAGCAGGCCAGTGAATGAGGTACAGGATAGAAACCCGCATGGTGCCAGAGTTGGGAGGGCTTTGTCGTGCTCCACTCCTGTGTGGAGCTGCCCTTCCTCTTTTGTTCCAGTGCCTGCACTGGAATGGGTTGTTCTTCCTTCTTCTCTTGTCCCCCGACAAGCTCCTGCCTCTTCTGGGCTTGTGATGTCTGTGTCACCCCCTCCCTCCCAAAGGTTCGGATGGCTCTCCCACCACTGCCGTGAGTCGCCCTGCGCCCTTGTTTCTGTATAGTGCTTTCCTTAGTGCTCTGGTCCATAACCAGTCTGAGCACTACTTGAAGGCAAGGACCACAGACTAGGCAGGCCCCGTGTATGTTTCAGAGTTGAAGGAATGTTTGGTGCTGAGGTGAAGCACGAGATTTACTGAACTCAGGAACCAGCGTATCTTGTATTTACAGTATCAGGTGGAGGCAATGAGGGCCCCTGTGTGTATGACTTTGTGCTATGTGCCAGACGCTGCATTAATATATTGTAGTTCCTTTTCCTCTCTTTTCAGGAAATGAGACCACAAATAAGTCTGTGTGCGGTCACAGTGGTTTTGTGGAAATTAACCAAGACCACCAATTGATCCCCACAGGCCCAAAACACCATTATGGAGACTGATTTTTACTGCTTTACTGCTGTAAACTTTATTAGACACAACTGATGTATGCTATAATCAGTGGGTGACAGTTTGAAGAGAAACATAGAAGCAGGATTTGCATAATCTCAAAGTATCTCCCCAAAAATGTTTGTAAATGATAAGGAAGATAGTAACATTATGGTGCAGACACTTGGCAGATGGGCACCTTAACCAAATGAAACAAGGTCCATATCATGAACCCCATGAGATGGTGAACTGAGAAGCTTACATCATTTCTCCAGTTCTCTTGCCCAAAATGCATAACCTCAGGCCAATTATGTGAAATCACCAAACCCAAATTGAGTAATAAAATCTCTTCAAAGGTGTCAAAGTCATGAAAGACAACTGCAGATTGAAAAACTGTTACAGACTGCAGGGGACTGAGGAGAAATAATAACTAAATGCAACATGGAATTCTCAATGGTATTTTGAAACCAGAAAAAGGGCATAATGAAAAAATTGGTGAAATTTGAGTCAGATCGTTAGTTAATGGGATTGTGCCAAGGGTAATCTCCTGGTTCTGATCAATGATGATTGTATGGTGTGTGGTGACAGATGATGTTAACATCCACTGGGAGAGACTGGGTTAGGGATCTATGGAAACTCTTTGTACTAGATTTGGAACTTTTCTATAAGTTTAAAAGCAGTCAAGATAAAAAGTGAAAAACAAAAAAACCTTCAGGTACAGTCAGTCTATAACAATGGCTAACATCTGAACCATCCATTTGAAATGGCCATACTTCCCCAGCTCCCTGTGTCCAAGTACATCAGAATGACAGCATTCTTACTGATTCCCAACGAATTCTGTGCTGTTTGTGTCTCAAGATGAAAAGGACCCTTTGCATCTGTTATTTTAGTACAGTTGATAAACATTGGAGAGCTTGTCACCTGTGTTCCAAATGTGTACCTCATTATAACTTCAGACACCAGTGAGCCTGAGCACCAAAATTAGGTGTTCAAAAAAAGTAATTGCTTTATTGTATCCATTTCTTTCCCAGTTTTCTCATGAAGCTTCCTCTTCTCATGGGGAGGCCATTCATCCGAGCTTCAGGGCAGTGAGAGGAGAGATCTTCCTGACTTAAATTCAAGTCAAGTAGAAGCATTTGGTGATGCAGAAACATCAGCAGAAGCAACCTCTAAATTCATATGGACAGTTAGTCAACCAGCACGTAGGCTGTGCATGGTCCCTGCCCTCATGAACAGCAGTGACTTCTGCTGTGACTAAATTCCTGGCTGTCTCAGGGACTTCCTTCCAAATCCTTCAAAAGCATTTTATATTGGAAGACATCTTTCTGCAATATCCCTGGTAACGGGTAACAAATGGTGTTTTAAATACAAAAAAGCTGAGTTAGAAACAGGTGTCTCATTGTAATTTCTTTCATTGGGTTGTTAAATGCTTTTTTTTTCTGAGCTGGCATTTGAATTAGTATTAACTAAGGTTAAAAGTAAAGAGTTGCATTAATATGCAACCTTTTGAAATATTTTTATACTCATGGGCCCTTTGCAAACCAAATACATTTTTATACTTTTAAAAATCTTCCTATTACAAAAGTTATATATATTCATTACAGAAAAATTAGTGACAGTAGAAAATAAGAAAATCTTGTTTGATTACTACTGATATTATTTTGGTCTCACCTTTAAAAATATATGAATATTCATTTTTAATGATTCATGTTCATATGAATAAGGATAATTAAATATAGTTTTATATAGTTTTTCATGATTTCATAATTGGCTATGCCATCATTTATTTAAAGTTTCCAGCTGTTGTAAATTCAGGTTTTCCAGTTTCTTATTATTATAAATGATGCTTACATCAGATGTTCCTAAATTTTTTCTCCCATTGATCCTTTCACAATATGATGAAATGTAAGGGCTGTACTTAGAATAACATTTGCATTAAATAAAAGTACAAAGCAATGCACACATTAAAATGCAATTGCAAGAGTGCTTAAAATTTTGTGACATACTCTTATCTATGCTTCTTTCTTATTGCATTAACAAAAGATCTAGCTTCAGGACTGATAACTGCCATATTTTCAAAGTAATGATGAGCATAATCAATATTTTGATATGTCTGTAACAACTGTAATGTGATATGAAAATACCTGTGATTTCTATTGTTGTCAAAATTGTGTGTACAACTAATATTACTGTAATTTGTTGCCTGCATTTCTAATGGACAGAAATGCTACATTTCATTTAGAAGTTAGTGAAAATAAAGATATAATTGTTTCCAAGTTCATGGATCCCCCTCCCTCATAATTTCTATCCATAGAGAAGTTTATAAACCTCTGGCCTTATATAAAGTACCTTGTTATGTAAATTTTTTCCCCACACGTTCAACTATTCCATAAGGTAGAGCCTATAAATGGGATGGTGTGAACTTTATAGGCGTTTCTTGAGAGAGCTTAGACCAGAAAGATCTGAGTGGTAGGTTTAAGACTGTGTAGTTCAGCATTTTCTTGCCTGCATTGAATATTTACAGTTTTTATTTTTGAACATTTATTATAGGCCAAAAACGTTTTTCTTTCTTTGATCACTAGTGGTTGATAATGGCCAATAAAAAAACCTCCCATTTTGATTGTTACTCTCTATTTTCCCTTTGTTTCGAATAGAGTTTTCTTTGTATTTTTTTCTTTAATCACTTTGATACAATTTATTAATGTCAACCTAACTTCATATAAAAGTCTACTTTTTATTGGCAAGATAGTGGGCTGTTAGGAACTGTTTAGTCATATGCAGTTTTAAGCCCCACAATTTCATGCAATTCTGGCAAATAGACCACCCTATTTTTTCCTGTTAAAAAAGTTTTGTATTTTAATTATAGTTGACATTCAATATTATTTGTAATAGCTTCATGTTATTTGTAATAGCTTCAGGTGTACGGCATAGTTCTTAGACATGTATAATTTATGATGTGGTCCCTTCGATAAATCTAGTAGCCACCTGGCACCATACATAGTTATTACAATATTATTGATTATATTTCCTGTACTGTACTTCACATCCCTATGACTGTTTTGTAACTACCATTCTGTACTTTTTAATCCGTTCACCTTTTTCACCCAGTCCTCCAAGCCCTCTCCCATCTGGCAGCCATAAATTTGTTCTCTGTATTCATGAATCCATGATACACCACCGTACTTCTTAAGTTACTTGTTGAAAGAAGAATTGGAACTTCAGAGTACTGTGCACTTTGTAAATATGGGCAACTACTCTTATGTAACAATAATTATAAACTTAGGGGAGTGCTTTGGGACAGAATTCTGGCAGGTGACCAGTCCTATGTAAATGTCGGCCATCCATGTCTCTGACCTGCTTTTCATTATGATGCAAAGTCTTAGGCAATTTAGCTCTCAGGGAACCCCCGCCCTTACAATGAGGATGAGCCCTCTGAGGGCCTGAGCCTGGGGCTCTCCGAGCAGGTTGGTGTACTTCTCTGGAAGAGGCACCCTTACCAGTTGGGCTCTTACTGCCTTCATTTTGTCAAACCGGTATTTCATTTGAAAAGCAGAATATGCTGCTGTTGCCTTTTTTAAAAGAATCCTCTTAACTTTTGGGCTGTCTTTTCTTTCTAATTCAGTTATTAGTTGTATGAAGATGTAATAAGTTGCATGAAAACAAAACAGCTGAACAACTTGAACCCAGTAGGCAGAGCAGCTTTATTGAAGCTCTAGTTGTATCCAAATTCTTTCTAGTTTCATCCAAATTCCCTTTCTCATGAAAATATTGAGCTAATGAGAATATTGAGGGTTAAAGTTCATGTTGACTACACTGACAGCAGCACACTTGTAGTCTACCAAGTAGACTATTTTGCAAAAAGTATAGTTTAAAATCGTGAAATAATTTTAACTCTAGCTAGTAAAATTGTCATCGTTCCATTCTTTACTAGCATCTTTAGTGTTCCCCTTCTGTGGTGACTTCAGATACTTTCTCTAGAGAAAATGAGTTTTCACTTTCCCTTCTGTGTGGTCAGTTAGGGTAACTAAGATTAGAATGTAAACCTTGCTGTGATTTTAACATTTATCGCTATATTATATAGAACATGTATTGTTGTACTGTATTTAACAGGTTGATATAAAGAAATATTTCCTGAAATGGTTGATACCAGGTCACGGTGCCACCGGCAGTGTGTGAAAGAATTACACCTTCCTGCCTTTCCCATGGACTATTTTTCTCTTCAGAAATGTCGCTAATTTTCTTACGTGTGAGATAGTGGCTAAGTGTTACTTGCTTTCTGTTTCTTTGATTTATGTTTATCATTTTATTTTTTTCTATTTAAAATTCTAAGTTAACAATTCTAAAGAAATAGTTAAGCTGTGAATTATAACTTTGAATACTTTTTAGAAAAAATTAAAAATGTATTTTTGTTTAGTTATACAAAGTCCAGAGTATACTGGTCTCACTAGGGAATTGTACAACTGAATATTAATATGAAGCCTTCATATATCATGAAAACAAAAACAGTACAAGAAATCAGAGATTGCTAGTTGAAACCCTACAACTCTTGTGATTGTATTTTTTTTCCTTTTTTTACAATTAAAATGCCAGGCTTAACCTTTTTGCCTTGTGCACACATGCTTATATGTGTCATAAACAGGTGATGTGAACTGTACTTGACCTAATTACTTGGGCCTTTGAACTATTTACTATTTCCCCTAAGAATGTGAAATTATTATTTATTACTGATGGGTATTTATGTGGAATATTCTAGTGATGGCAGAACTACTCATTGGTACTCTTTGTACTGTCTTTGTTGAAACTCAAGAACCAGAACTAAGAAAACTTCAGGCTAGACATTTGTTGAGGTGTTAACTATGAAAAATGAAGGGAAGGGGGAATCATGCAGATATGGAAGAAACATTAATATCTCTCCCTTTATACACAGTGAAACCTCAGCTCAATAGCACATCAAGGACTAAAGCTTTGTGTGTGATCTGGCTAATTGATCCCTTTAGGTACCAAATTTTACTTAACTATTTTATTTATAATATAATTTTAGAAACTTTGGGGAAGATAATGTTATGTATAATGACTAAGAAAATGAACTTTGGAATCAGTAGTTAAAATAATGTGTTTGAATTTTGGCACTGCTATTTACCTGTTGTGGCTGGGAAGTGACTTATTCTCTCTAAATTATAGTTTCCACATCTGTGAAGAAGAAGGAAACACCTGTGTTTTCATGGTCGATGTGAATATTGGAGTGCTCGGCACAGCACCTCACTGTGTTGCGCTTTATCTTTCTAACGTGGGGATTCTAATACAGCCATTGCAGTGTTGGCTTTGGGCATTCCAGTGTGCTGGCACTAAAATAACATTATTATTTTTGGTCATGTAATACCTGCATTCCAGTTCATCTATGTCAGCAGACTTATCCACCCTACCATCCAATTCCTCTTCCCTGCCTTTGACTGTCATCATCCTGAATTCTCTCCTGAAAGGCTTTCCAGCTTTTCTTGAACACTCACGGGCAGTTGTTCCCCTGTTGTTGTTCCTCTTCTTCCCCTTCCTCATCCCACCCAGCTCCCCACAGCCTTCCCCCCACGCCCGCCACTGACACACACATGACAGAGCTGACTGGGAGTCTGGCCAGGAGAGCTCCCTGCAGCTGGTGGATAGCTCCATTAGCAAAGGATGGCGGATGGCTGGTGGGAATAGATGAGAAATGCTGCAGCGTGGAGCAAGTAAGGGGTACTGCCCCAAGGCTGGCCTGAGGGGAAGGGCCCGCAGTCCCGTGGGACTGAAGGACAGGCGGAACCAAGAGTGGCCAGAAGGGGCAGACCGAGGGTCTCTCTAAAAGGCGGGTGTTTTAGTTCAAGAAAAAAATCTGCGTCATTTGTCTTGAGATCAAAGTTTAAGGACTCATTCAATCTCAGGTGACTTGCTGCACCAGACTCTTGCCACTGTATTAGGATTTAGAATGAAATAAAGTTGTGTTTGTGTGGAAATGGTTATTTTTCTATACCTCTATAATTTTCAGGAGCAAATAGGAACAAAAAAACAAACAAACAAAAAAGAAAAAAACAAGGCCTTTATTGTTAGAATAATTCTGACTTAAATTGAAAGACTTTTGAATAAACAGATTCTAATTTAATCATTATAGTGAATTTAACACAGGAAGACCAAATGGAAATGCTTTTTGGAAATAATAGCTAGAGCTCTCTTTTACTTAAAAAAAAAATTGATGTTTCTGCACAAACACACATACGAGTTTTGAAAAATCTTCCCAGAGTTATCAAACTAGAGATTGATTTGCTTAAAGGTAGAGTCTGAAGAGAGTGTTAGAAGTTAGTTTATAATTATCTCATCACCATTCCCCCAACTCAGAAATGTACTTCTTAAGCAGCTGGGGAAAATTACACAAAAACATAGTTGGGTGTTGATGACACACAAAAAAATTTAAATTATCTTTAATTTTTCATATATTTAAAAAATTAACATTTGTCATTTTTATGTAGGGTTTAGTTTCATTTTAAAATAACACTATTATTATCTGACAATTTATACTAAAATGATTGTGCTTAATGTTTATATTTTTGTAAATTTACTTTTTGTTGTAACATTTCTAAATTTTTATACTTAAAATGTATTAAATATTTGGTTTCACTAATTTGTATTTTTATTAGTTCTTAACACTTAATTAAATTATTAGTAGTAATATGCAAAGTAAACATTTTCATTTTTCTCAACTATTCAATCACTCTTTGAGAGCATGTCTAAGTAATATTTCAGGTAAGACCTGAAGGATTAGAGGACTTAGTCAAATAAAGAAGAGTTGTGGGAAGAATATTCTAGGTGAGAAAGCGCACAGTGAGCTTCAGCAACTGAGAGAAGTTCAGTATATGTGGTCTTCAGAGGTAAGAAGGCTGATGGAAAGGTCTAAGTTGAAACTGGAGTGATGGGCTGGTGACAGGTTGGGAGGGCCTTTGGAAGGCCACAAAAAGTATGCAAGGACCCTGGGAAACCTGGGGAAGGATTTTAAACTTAATAGTGGTGGTCAGATTTGCTTTCTAGAAGGGTCCTCTAGCTGCTCTGTAAATGAATTGGATAAAAGCACACCAGTTAGAAGACTTACAAACATCCAGGCGAATGATGATGTGGGGAAGTCAGTGGCTATGGGATGGAGAAAAAGGAGCTAGATTTGAGAGAGATTTAGGAACTCCAATCCCTGGTGTGACAGTGGATCAGGCATGAGCAACTAGCTGAATGTGGTACCAGTCAGTAGAAATCAGACTGCAGGGGGAGTTTCTTGGGTTTGGTGGAAGGTGAAGGGTTTACTTTTTGGATGCCCAGGGAACAAACAGTAGAGTTCCACCACTAGGCAGATGTGAAGATCAACGGCTTAGAGAAGCCTGGAGTGGGCATATAGACTTTTGAGAGTCATCAGCATCAAGATGGCAGTTGAAGTTCTGAGAGTAGATGGAATATTCAGGGTGGGAAGAGGAAAGGAAATGGAGTAATAGCCAGAGTGGTAGAAGGAAAATCAGGAGAGGGTGCTGTCATGAAAGCCAGGAAGAATGTTTCTAGAAAAAAATGAAATGATCCACTGTGCTGGATGTTAGGGAGAGTTTGAGCAAGAGAAGGACCAACATATCTATTTGTTTTTAACTTCAAGACTATCGTTGGTTACTGCAATGGAAATCAGATTACAGTAATTCTAAGGTAAGGAGTTAGGCACCCCTGTCAAGAATTATCCAGTGGAAGAGAAAGAGGAGTTATCCTGACAGGGGATAAGAAGTTGAGTGCATGTTATATTTAAAGATGAAGGAGACATGAGCTTGATTAGATGATGATGGGAATGAGCGAGTAGAGAGGGATAAATCAAAGACCAAGAGAAGATGGTCACACAGCATCAGTGTCCCTGGGAAGGTGGACTGCGTGGAGGCCACAGTATAGGGTGAGTGAGATTGATTTGGGATTGTAAAGAAAAGGAGGCAAAAACCTGGATCCAGGTAAGTTTGTATATATGATGGAAAATTAGGACATTTGCTTCTGACGTGGCTTCTTTATTTTCTCTGCAATTTAGACAGCATTATCATTTGCTGAGACTGAGGAGAAAGCAGGTGGGGAGAGGCTGAGGGAGAATAGAGGATGTTTGAAATATCTGCTCCGGAGAAGGGGAGCTGACCAGGGAGAGCTTGGGAATGAGCTGAGGTTGTTGAAGATGTATTGACAGTGGTTCAATATACACATCTGTGTATTGATCCCCCTGCAGCAGAGAACAGCCGTGGCACCTGCCCTTCCTGAGGTTTGTTGGGTGTGATGGAGGAGTTGCTAGAGAGTCAGATTTCAGCTGAGTCCCTGCCATGCAAGAAGCATAATATAATGAATGTGTCTCATGCTCACCTTTGACCCCTCCGCTATTGTTCTGTGCTGCAGTATTAAATTTTCTGAAGTTATTGAAGTATGTTAACTCTTGCTCCTTCAGTAAATGGCCCCAGACTGCTGTCTTGTTTTTCTTTAAGTTCTTGTCTGCTTTTTTATACTATTTCTGTCTCCTCCCTTTGTTTTCTTCCTTGTTGTCAGTTGTTCTATCACATTGCTGTCTGCATGCAAGTCTGTATCAGCCCTACACTGTGGACTTTGTCAACATCTGGAATTATCAGACCTCTGAAATAAAGCTGTGGGCTTGAAGACCAGACAACCAAGCTTATTAAAATTATGTGCAAAGTAAGAGTAAATCACCTCTGAGTGTGATTCTCACGTGCTGTGCTTTCAGGGTGTACATAAGTGTTTGTACATAAATTTTGTGACATTTATTGGGTTGTTTCTCAGTTGTCCATATATGAGATGCTTGTTGCCTGTATTCTCATGTACTTTTTTGAATCTCCATGGATTATTATAATCTTAGACAATACTTGGTATTTATGATTATATCATTTATAGTTGTTTTTTATTACTTACAAAGTATTTTCATATGTATTACCTAAATTTTAAAATTAGATATTTTATACTGTTATTTCTTACTATTCTATGGATTTTCAAATACTTACATATTTTGTATGGGAATAACATGTATTTTCAAATGTTTATGCATTTTGTATGAGAATAACATATCATGTCATAAGTCAGTCATTTAGTTATGTCACATGTAAATGAAATAGGACAATGTAAAGTGTTTTGGAAGTTTGAAAAATAAGTTATTTACTTTATTGCTTTTCATATATTTCTATACTTTATGGACTTCCTCATCTGTGAACATCTCATGTATCAATAACTTTAATTTTTAAAGAAGTATCTGTATGTATATGCATGCACTCAGGTACACAGTAAATATCACTTTTTAAAATTTTCTATAAATTAATTTAATTTTGATCCTGACCTTTGTTCTTGTTAGGAGGAAGGTAGAGTCAGCACCATTCATAAGGTGACTTTCCCCCAACCCCCGAGGTTGTGCCGAGGTTTCGGGTGTTGAAGAGAGTTCCCTGAATCATAGTATGTCACCTGGCCACACGGTTTACCTAGGAGAGGCCTGTGCCCCAGGCCACATGTGCCTCCCAGGTGCAGTGGCCTTATGGGATGCCTTCTGTGCCCACTGCAGGGAAACAACTGCTGGTGCGGCCCAGAGCTCTGGGCCTGAGCTCCTGGCCTCCCTGGGGCACTTAGCTCCTTCCTCTGAGCCCGTCTTCCTGGGACTCTGGGAGAGAGGGCTGCTCAGGACTCAGAGACCTTTCTTCTCGCTCCAGTCCAGGGAAACCTTTTTTCATTTTTAAAGTTTTAAAAAAAATTTTTTGGAGAGAGGATGGAGGAAAGAGAGAGAAGGAGATTGATTTGCTGTTCCACTTATTTATGCATTCATTGGTTGCTTCTTGTATGTGCCCTGACTGGGGGTTGAACCCGCACCCTTAGTGCAGTGGGACAGCACTCTAACCAGTGGAGCTCCCTGGGCAGGGCTCAGGGAAATCTTTTTTAAGTAATTGGGGGAAATCTCTCTCCCTTCAAATACTGTTTTCAATAGATTTAGGGGTTTTTTTTTGGTTTGTTTTTAAAGAAAAGCTTTTAAATAGCCCTGACACAAACTTTCCCTTAGGCAAGGAAGAAAGCACAATGTAACCTATTTAAATGGTAGAATATTGGGAGAAAACACACACACACAAATTTTTAAATAGTAATGAGCAAGTTGTAGAGTAGTAAAAAAAAACAAAGCTACCTCTCTTCAGTGTTACCTGCTCTGAAACTACACCTGTATAGCCAAGTCCCTGTTTTTATAACACATTCAAGAATATTAATATTTGTTAAATGTGTTTACATTTTGTTGATATAATTTCTGGATGATCTAAATATCAAGCAGAGCATAACATTTTAATTTTGTTTTGTTTTATTCTACTTAAGAACACTGGAACTATTTTGGGGCTGATGAGAATCTTGGCCCAGTGGCTGTGAGCATTCGAAGGGAAAAACCAGAAGAAATGAAAGAAAATGGATCTCCTTACAACTACCGAATAATATTTAGAACTAGTGAGGTAAGTTGCAAATGAGAAAAGTGAAGCTTAATGAAGTGAGAAAAAAGTATAATGTAGCAGTAGCAAAGCAATTAAACTTAATATCGCATGGTTACAAATGTCTTCGAAAGAAACAAAGTCCCCTTTCATTCACCCTGGTGTTGATAGGAGTGGATATAATGGTTAGACCTGGATCCCTTCTTTCCACTCAGCTCTGGGCAGATGCAATACATGAATGGGAGTGTTGATTCTGAGGAAGCTATGTCCATTAAGTGTGGTGCAAGGAAATTGGAGCCCTCAAAATCCCAAATGGGATATTGCCTATCTTGCTTGGGCAGCTGAAAACACCAAGCCAATTGAGGAGCTAGGGTACTTACCTATGAGAGAGGGTCTCCTAGGACTTAATTCACTCTCCCAAACTATTGCTTAGGCCATTTCTTGACCCAAGAACAGGGGGAAAGATTTTTCCTCTTCTACTTTCACTCCGCTGTCCCTTGGACCTATTCTCTGAGGGCCTGAAACATGGACTGTTGGAACCCCAGTCTGTCTAATGTCGGTGAAACAGGCTTTTGGAGCAATTTAGGAATCTAAGTACGTATATAAGGTTTTATTTTAAAGTGAAATCCAGGTTTCAAAAAAAGGGGGAAAATAAAATAGCAAACCATTTCTTAAACTCAAGAACAAGCTTTGAATTATAAAGTTACTGTTTTCTTTCTAAACATCTGTGTTTGTGCCATTTATCCATTTATTGTCTCTGAACACTTTAGGATTGTTGTTATATATTCATGTCTAATACCCCCTTGAGGTAGCTAGAAAATAATAGTTTTGAAACTAGTTTAAATTGGGCATTTGGCTTTATTTCCCCCATTGAGTTTCAGGGATTGGCCTCACTTAGTTCTTAAGCTTGAACTCTGGGGAAATTAAAAATAAAATTTTTAAAGGCATGACTTTAATACCTAATGTGTTCTATATAGCGGCCAGAGTGAAATGAAGAACTAACACGCTCCAGTGTACTTTTTCTCCACTCCAGAGCTAATTGTTAAGCAGTGTAAGTTTTTTTTTTTGTTAAGCATGAAAAATACAGAGAGCACACTGTGTTTTTGAAGTTGGATGTAGATAGTCGTTTCTAACTTCTCAGACCCCACCAAATTTCTTTTTTAAAAATCTTGTTTATGCTATTACAGATGTCCTATTTTTTTGCCCCTCTGCCCCCCGCCCCCCAATCTAGCCTGCCCCACACCCCCGTAGTCAGTCTCCACACAGATCCCATCAGATTGCTAGGAGCCGCAGTTACCTTACTCCCAAGTGTTTTTTTCCTTCCTGTTCATATCTTTTCATTCTCCCCAGGCCACTCTGCTTTATGCCACCTCCCATCATAGTCTTCCCTCTTCTATGTTTTTTAACCCATTTAAATCCCTCCTTTTGCCACTGTTCTGTCATCCTTACGCCATACGTTGACATTTTCTAAATCAGCATTTTCTCAGAACTGGTCACTGGTTTTCACGATTGTCCCTTTCAGCTTGCCTTACAGATACATGACGGCTGGTTCCAGCCTCTCTCTCCAAGATAGCTCCTGTCTTAACAGTAAAAGGATCCCCCTGCTGCCGTGGGTGACCCACACTGACTCTTGCCTTCTGCACCTCTCTTTTCATCTCCTGCCACCGTGGCCTAAATCGCTCCACCTGCACCTCCCTCCGGTTCTCCGGTCTTGTACTCGGTCCTTTTCCTGCTAACCCATTAGAGTGAATTAGGTCCTTTGGATCCAGTTCCTTAGCCTTTGATTGAAACATCCAAGTCAAATGTTGTTCATGGTTCAAAAAAACCGTTAACACTTGTTTTCATGCTCAAATTGATGACAACTTTATTATTCTAGTTCAGGCCAGAAATCATGAAGCCCCACTTGACTCTTCTTTTTTCCTGCCTCCCCCCTGCCCCCCAGTTTTCTCCTTCCTCTTGAACTCCCAAGTATAAGCAACATTTGTTGACTTTGTCTTCAAAATATGCCCTAAATTCAACCACTTCTCCCATCCCACTGCCTGGGTCTGGGCCAGGGCCAAGCCACCAGCATCTTTTCCTGAGAACTGTTTCTGCTTCAGCCTTTAAACCCTGCATTCTTTCAGCCCAGTAGGGATGCTTTGGAAATGTAATCCAGATCTTGTCATTCTTCAATTCAAAATTCTGTAATGGTTTCTCATCTCCCTCTGAGTAAAAGCCAGCTTCCTTGGTGGCCTAGGAGACCACGCCCATCTGCGAGGGAACTCACCCCAGTTCTCCCTTATTAGTCTTTTCCAGCCACCCTGGCCTCCTTCCTCTCTTGACAACCTCTGGACACCTCTGTGTCAGCTTTTGGATACACCCTATTCCTCTGTGGTGCGATGTTCTTCCCCAGGCATCCTCTTGGCCAGAGCTCTCTCATTTCCTTCTGGCCTTTACCCATAAATCACAGGGCTCTTCATCTAAAATTTCTACTCCCTCGTACCCCATTTCATATCCAATTCCAGGCTTTATTTTTTCATGAATACTTAACACTGTCTCACATATTGTACCTAAAGTGTTCTCTTTCTGCCTTGGCCACTAGAATATAAACCCTGTGGGGATGGTGCTTCTGTGAGTTGTTCATTACCACACACCTGATGCTCACAGTATCAGTAGTGTGTTCCCTTCCCCCCTTCTCTGTTTATTTAATTGCCAGTAGCTTTTGTGTAATTTTTTTCTTTCTAATAAAAATAATCCTTAGTGTGGATTAATTATAATATCTCTATGAGACTTTTCATATAAATTAACAGAAGTCTTTTGACAGAGATGCTCCAGGTGCCAGTTGCAGTCTGTAGCTCCTGGACTTTTGGGACAGGTGTATATAACAACGGAAGACAGTTTTCATGCTGTTAATTTCTCATGTTAATAAATACACCCTGAGAAAAGAACATGGTCACCTCAGTGCCACTCTAGTTGCCTCAGTAAATGGCATCAAGGTAACAGAAACACGAACAGATCTCTTTCATTTCCATAGAAATATTCATTTCATAACACAAATGTTTTAAAAACTTGCACGTCTTTGTAAGCATGACAGTGTATTTACGAACAAAATCTTATGGCATGTGTGTGCTTTTAAGCATAGGTGCACAGGAATGTACGAGGATTCTCTCCTTTCTGGAGGTCATTAACAAAAATACCGGTTATACTAGTGGTTCACGTAGAAAAACCAGTCACCGTCTTTCTCACCTGCTTTGGCCTTCTCCAGGTGAGCTCCTATTTTTCTGTGGCACAGAGTTAGCAATGATTGGCCCACCGGGTCCTGGGTTCTCCACTGAAGATGCTTCCAGGCTTTGTAGCTTCCTATCCCCAGTCACATGGGATCTCACGGTAACTGAGTTGTTCGGTAGTTTCCCATGAATTAGAAAACAAAACTATTTATATCCTATTAGATATTAAGTCATAGGGAAATGATGTTTTTTATGCAAGTGTTGTTTGAAAACTTCATAAACGAAAGAAAAAAATATTAATCAGATGAATAGACTGCAAATTCCTCAAGTGCCTTTTCTTGTGTTGAGAGTAAGATGTTGGTGAATTTTACTCCCCCGTCCCCTCATCTTTGTTCTCCATCAGCTGGCAGATATTATAGATTTTACCTCCCTGGTGGGTTCTCTCTTTGGTTTCTGTTTTTCCTGCTAGTCCTATATCTTGCTCTATTGGCTTGTTACTTGTACACTGTCAGAACTTCTTTCTAACTATGTTCTCTGCAGTATTTTCCTTCTTGCTGTTCATGTTATTTGCCAACTTAATTAATGCATGTGTCATTGTCATCATCCCAGCTCAGATGAGTTCTGAGATTGCCCTTTGGAACCGGATGAGGTACACACCCCCAAGCTGGCATCAGGGTCTCCACCCCTGGGGCTCCTCCCATACCCACCCCTCCCTTTTGCTCTCTTTAGGTGCACCTAAGCTCCAGCAACCACTCTTTCCCACTTGCAGCCTGTTCTTTCTTGTCTCCATACTCCTGCTCTCTGACTTTTTCTTTTCTGGTAGATTTTTTTCTAGACTTCATGGCTCCCTTTTTAGCTACACCCCTTCCAAGAGGGCCTTTCCTTATGCCCTGAACCCCAGCTCTCAGTGTTCTGCCCTTGGACTCTCTTAGGACTTGAACTTGTTACACTTTTCTTAGTAAAGATATCCTTCCTGAGTTGCCACTGTGTATTTGTTACCTCTCACCAGGTGACACGGCATACCCATCCACTCCTCCTCTGACAGCGCCACTGTAACTGCTGTTACAGAACAGCACCTTACCCTACAGGCTTATCCAGTGTGCTGGTATTTTCCATAGGTCCACATACAGTGGCTTGATTATATTAGCAACTTTGCGATGTGAACATTTTTGGAGATTAAGACAGCCTTATGTTTCTTGTCTGGTTAACTTTGTCCCAATAAATCGTTACATAGGGAAATTTCTTTGTTTATGTTTATATTTCATAATAGTGGAAGATGTTTCAAGAAATAAGGGAAAACTTAATTTTAGTGCTGTCGGTTTTGCTGCCAGACTAACTATAATTATTGTCCTGCTGTACAAGTGTTTGAGAACATGAGTGGTTTTTGCTTGTTGGCAGTACAGCATGAAGTTTAAAAGTTTATTCCTCCCCTTACCTTTTATCATTCAGAAAGATTTCCTAAGCATTTATTCTTCAGACATTTCTCTGAAATATTTCCTTCTTAATTTCCTGGTTAGTGGCATTTTATAGCCATATAGAGTCCTGGCTCTTACGGAGCTCCTAAAGGAAGTACTGTATTTGACCTTTGAGTAAATGTCCTCAGAGGGCTTGGTTGTGAACTCCTTGGGACCTGCCTTGGTCTTCTTCGAAGTGTTGCCCTTGTTTTTTCATATGTAAAGTATCTTATATCACTTCCCTCATCCTTTCTCCCTCTCTGGCTTAACCAATCAGAAGTCATTTCCAGATAACTAAGGAGGCTCACAGTCGAGGCTTTCAGTGCATTTGATTGATGTACAGTAGTTCCCTTTTATCACTGGTTTCATTTTCCATGGTTTTAGTTACCCTCAGTCAACTGAAATCAGAAAATATTAACTTTCCCCAACCATCGACATTGTCTGCTCCTAACATCCAACCAGGACGACCCGAAGCAGATCTTCCGTCTGACCTACCATTAGACGCGCAATGTTATGTCACAGTGCCTATGACATTCACTTCGCGTTATCTCATTATGTAGGCATTTTATCATTTCATATCACACAATAAGAAGGGTGAGCACAGTGTAAAAAGATAATTTGAAAGAGACAGAGAGACTACATTCACAAAACTTTTATTATAATGTATTGTTATAATCATGCTATTTTATTTTTTAAAAGATTTTGTTAATTTATTTTTAGAGAGGAGAAACATCAATGTGTGGTTGCCTCTTGAGCGCCCCTACTAGGGGCCTGGCCTGCAACCCAGGCATATGTCCTGTCTGGGAATTGAACCAGCGACCCTCCGGTTCGCAGGCTGACAGTCAATCCATTGAGCCACACCAGCCGGGGAATAATCAGGCTATTTTGTTATTATTATCTCTTACTGTGCCTAATTTATAAATTAAACTTTATCATAGGTGTTAATATATAGGGAAAAACCGTGTATATAGGGTTCAGCGCTTATCCGCAGTTTCAGGCACCCACTGGAGGGTCTTGGAGCGTATCCCCTGTGGATACTATGTTCACTCCTTTCATCAGAACATGTTTCTTTCTTTCAGCTCATGACACTGAGAGGTTCGGTCCTGGAGGATGCCATTCCCTCAACGGCGAAGCACTCGACAGCCAGAGGGCTCCCCCTGAAAGAAGTACTGGAGCACGTGGTTCCCGAGCTCAATGTCCAGTGCCTGCGCTTGGCCTTCAACACTCCCAAAGTCACGGAGCAGCTCATGAAACTGGATGAACAAGGGGTGAGTGTGGCTCCAGAGAACATTCTTAGTGCTCAGGCTTCCTGCTAGGCTTCCAGAGTGTAGACCTTGATATGCATTTTTTGACAGGGAAAACTGATGTCATTTATTGTGAAGGATGCTCTCTTTACAGTTACTCATTTTCTTTTTTCTTGGCTTTCTGAACATTTCTCACCTGATGGAATTCTCTATGTCAGCATTGATAGATATGGCACTTAAACTATGTTCAACTCTTTCGGTAATCTTCCGTGAGCTGTAGCCATAGCAGTGACGATAAGAACTAACACTAACGAACATACTCGCCACACTCAAGTTCGAGTGCCTTAAATATGCTATGCCGTTTCACCTCCCAGCCCTGTGAGAGCGGTACCCTTATTACCCATTTTAGAGATGAAGACTATGAGGAACGGAGAAATTAAGTAGTAAGTCCAGGTTCACACAGTTAATAAATCCAAAGCCTGTACTGTTAGCTGCTACAGCATAGTTTCTTGAAAGCTTAAAACTTTAAAGTCCACCAATGAAGTATTTAAGCCAAGATTTCTGAATACAAAGTTTTAAAAATTGGGGTTCTAATTAGTAACAAAATGAAAATGCTCCAGATTTTCTCACTTCCCTATTTCCTGTACCTTAATATGGGGGACATTAGGTCACGATGCAAATGCCATTTTATGAACAATTTTGATAGTATTTCCCTAATTAGCCAAATATTTTCAATTTTATTAGAATGAATGAAAGTTCCAAAAAAATCACTATGAAGGTATACTTATTCTTTTAATTCAGCCAATAGGAATATGTTGTGGACCAGTAGTTGGACTGTTCCATGCATTCATTTCACTTGTCATAAAGCACAGGTATCTATTTCATATATATATTTCAAGTAGGCTGTGAGTATTCGTGTTTATAACACATAAATATGAAGCAGTTTGTATGCTTCAGAGGACTGCTAATGCATAAACTTAACTGTTTGGGGGGCTGTTTTCAAATAAATATTTTGAACGTTTATTCTAACAAAGGAAGAATAGAAAAAGGATGATGAGGTTCAACTTTATGGATTCAGTCTTTTTAAAAAATTTTATCATTTAATTTTTTTTTTCTATTACAGTTTACATCCAATGTTAATTTGTATTGGTTACAGGTGTACAGCATAGCGGTTAGAGAACCATATACTTCACAAAGTATTCCTTCTGCTATTTCTAGTACCCACTTGGCACCATATGTAGTTGTTACAATATTATGGACTATATTTTCTATGCTGTACTGTCCATCCCCATGACCTAAATCTTGTAGTCATAAAGCATCTGTAAAGGATCCACATTTTCTGTTGTATTCATAGAGTACTTTTTATATATTTTTTAAGTACATTATATTGATTATGCTGTTACAACTGTCCCATATTTTCTCCTCTTTGTTCCCATCTACCCTGCACCCTGCCTCCCTCCAGCATACCCCCATCTAGTTTATGTCCATGGATTGTACATATAAGTTCTTTGGTTACTCCATTTCCTATACTATTCTTTTTTTTTTTTAATCTTTGAAGATTTCTTTTCATTTTTACAAAATATATTTCATCAATTATACTCTTACAGTAGTCTCCTTCTTTTTCTCCCCTTTATTCCCCTCCACTCTGCATCCCCTCTGTCACCAGCACTCCCCCACTTAGTTCGTGTCCATGGGTCGTACATACAATTTCTTTGGCTTCTCCCTTTCCTATACTATTCTTCAATTCCTCCTGTCTGTTTTGTGCCTACCACTTATGCTTCTTATTCCCTGTACCTTTTCCCCCATTCTTCACCCTCCCCCTCCCCGCTGATAACCCTCCAGGTGATCTCCATGCCTGTGATTCGCTTAGCCAGATAGAGTAACCTTGGATGTAGACCTTGGCCTTTCATGACTTTGAATACTTCTTTCCAGCCCCTTCTTGCCTGTAGGCTTCTTTTGAGAAACCAGCTGAGAGTCTTATGGGAGCTCCTTGGTAGGTTACTGTCTTCTTTCTCTTGTTGCTTTCAAGATTCTCTCCTTCTCTTTAATCTTGGTAATATAATTATGATGTGCCTTGGTGTGTGCTTCCTTGGCTCCAACTCCTTTGGGACTCT